>CACRXK020002012.1:1072-47218 GCA_902702795.2 Paramuricea clavata | reverse complement strand
ATTTCATTCTTCTTGCCTAGATCAAAATTTTGTTTATAGCTGCAATCATCCATTTAGCCATAGTTTTACCGGTATTTACCCTAGTACTTAGGAAAGGAAGAAGGTTTGTTTATATGGTTTATGGAAATATGGTTTATTTATTTATTAAACTTTGGCCATTAACACGAATATAACCAAGGAAAATACAAACAGGAAAATGGCTCGGTGACCTGTTGCAGAACAAATACATTAAGAACAAAACACAATATAAACATGAAACAAGATTGAACATGGTCCATCTTAAGGCTCCCCTTTTATAGCTCCGGTGATGCCAACCAGAGCAATAAGTGCAAATTTAACTAGTTTATGCTAAAAATCTTTATGTTAATGCCGGTGTCACAGGAGATTCGCCCCCCCAGGAGATTCGCCCCCCCCTCTCAAAAGGGGGGCGATATTCCTAGGAGATTCGCCCCGGGGGGGCGAATCTCCTAGGAATATCGCCCTCCTTTGGGAATTTCGCCCCCCATATAAATTTTGAATTTTTGATCTAAAAACAAAACGATTGCAAGTTGAAAAGATTTATTGTGTGATTTATTTATTTATTACAAGGAGACAAAATTACATACACATTTTAGGCTTCTTAGCAGCTGGTGGTGTGCACAGTCTGCATAACCACTCATTTGAGGTACTTAGACTAGTGTCATATTCTACACATCTAAAGTGGAACCATCACAGAGATCGCATAAAATCATTGTCGTATTCTTCTGGCAGTTTACATTCACATAACATATTATAAAAACAATCGCTTGCAAATTTTATCAATACGAGTGTTAACAATAGCCGCCACAGTAATCACTTGCTAACAATAAACTATAGGATTAGTAAAAAATCTATGGAATGTGTTGGGAAGCGTATTGATTATTGTACGTTGAATCGTCAACTTTCCGTGTCAGTGATGTAATCTTGATTCTTCACTTCCGCAAAGAAAATTGCATTATATATGTGGTGTGGTTTATTCAAATAATTTCATGATACTTTGATTTTATTAGTGCATGCCTTAAACATTTGAGAATTAACTCTGCAAAACTAAAAGCTTTCTTGTCTTTTTTGAAACGTATATTATTGGATTATTGCCTATTGGCAAGTTCTACCCTTCGCTTCTGAGATTTACAAACTATATTGAAATAATGCAAGTAAAAAATAGTGACAAACCATACATTTTCCGATAACGACAAAACGGGGATGCAAAACAATACCAATAATTACAATAACCACCACGGTGATTACTTTTTAACAATGAGTTTAAGTAACACTGAAAATGCAAAATATGCATGGTGTGCTGTGAAGCGTCATAAGTCCTATTGAGTATTGATCTACTGTAACTGTGTAAAGCCCTTTCGATACATGTAATTGTAAATTTGTATTCTTACACGCAGGGCTTGAAATAACGTTCCCAAAGTTCCCGATCATGGTGATCGGCAGTCGTGACTTTCCCTGCTTTTTTCAGGTTGGAAACCGAAACCCTGCTTTTCCGCCGATCATAAGCAATTCCTTGCCGATCATTGATCGGTGATCGGTTGTTATTTCAAGCTCTGTCTTAACAATTTTGAATTGATACTGATTTCAAATGATTAAAGCCATGTAATAATTATCCCATGCAACTGTTAGGAAGGGCGAAATTTTGAACGGAGGACGAAAATCGTAAAGAAAAGGTGAAGTTTCTAAAGGGGGGCGAATTTCCTAAAGGGGGGCGAAATTCCTAGGATTTTCGCCCCCCCTGGGGGGGCGATATTCCTAGGAAATTCGCCCCCGGGGGGCGAAAATGTAGGGGGGGCGAAAATCCTGGGACACCGGTACGCTGTCTTGCTTTATGACACATACTTCAGACAAACTGCATGATTTCCACGTCTGTGGACTGTCTTGGTCAAACATGCTTAAAAAGTAGTAAATAAAAAGACGTGATTTGAAAGCCTGAAATGAGATATGTGTGGTTTACATGTACGAGGCTAGCTCTTACTAAAACCCTCCAATTATCCTCCATGTTACAGCTGCGTTACAAAGTGTGTTTCCTCACACTGAACTTGGGACATTCATGTCTCTGAGCAAACGAGACAAGGAGAAACAGCTGCAAGAACTCACTCAAATTGTCTCTGGTATTCGTCTGTTTAACAGAGAATGTGGCAAGGGTGGTGATGGCGTTGATGATTGTAAGTTTAACATGTTTATTTACTTGATGTGGTGCTTAAAACCAAACTTCTTAACAAGGACTTAGGGTAGTCATCAAAGAGAGACCGCGTCTTCACTTCTGATTTGGTTTTGGTAGACTCGATTTGTTTCGTTTTGGTAGACTCGAGACATTCGCGGTAAGGCCTCAGTTAAAAGAGGATGAGAGTTTAATGAGAGCCACAAGCGCAAAAGCCTATACAAAGTTGGCAGAGGTCTTCATGATAAATTCATGTAAATGAAACAATCTTGTCTAATTACAGTGCCAGCAATTCTCAGTGAAGCAATGCCAGCCACAAGTAGCAAAGTTCAAAGTGAGATTGATATGACACTTGAAATGGCGTACACATTTACAGGTAAGTCACACCATTACTCTACCCTAAGCTTGTGCTAAACAATGTTTGGTAGACACAAAGGATCATAGTTCGTGAGGTTTTGCACTAATCAAGGTGTTAACGACTAAGGAACAGTGCGCGGAACAGGAGGTCCCCCCCCCCCACGAATTTTGTAATTTTTCCAAAACTTAGGAGAAACTGGCGGGGGCCGTAAACTCGCAATGCTTTTATCTCTGACATAAAATATACGAAAGCTGAACCTTTCAGATTATCGTAAAACGTGTCTAAAGGCGGATTTCCATTCAGTGCAAAATGTTGCGCGATCGACTTTTTGCGATCGTTTTCTTTTGAAATGCAAACAGTCAAGCGGAACAAATCTCATTAGCTGTAGTTGACTGCACATATTTCAAAAGAAAGCGATCGCAAAAAATCGATCGTGCGACATTTTGCACTGAATGGAAATCCGCCTTAAAATGCATGAAATAGTGTTTCGCCGACCCAAAAAACAGGGGGGGATTTCCGGGTGACCATGCGCCCCCCAACCCCTTATACTATATAGGAGGACTCCTCCATTGTGTTACTGTAAATAGGTGTTAAAATGAACACCGTTCAACCATTTTTTTCAGCGATAGTTGAACATTTCCTGTCGGAACCAGATGAACTGCCAGATGATGTACCTCTTATTTTGTTGAAAGAATGTTTGATGAATCTCAGGCAGTTGGAAACATTTTTAAGCGTTATTTTGGTAAGTTATAAAACGTAATTTTTCATACTCGAAAATCGCACTGTTTAAAATACATTCGCCTACACATTCCCCAGCATTGACGAGACCGACGCTTTAAACCCTGCATGTGAGCGCTCGTTGCAATTTGCAACAAAAATGCCTCCTGTATATGTGTATTTTGTATTTTAGCACGATGTTGTTGACTGTGCCAGACAAACGGAAGCACTGGAAATTCAATTTAAAGCAAGAATGGAAAATCTTAGAAATACCGTGCAATCTAAAACTGCCGTTCCCACCGCACAAGTCTATGTAAGGAATAATACATTGCGTACATTTGTAAAACAACTAATACTAGGTTTCCGTGCAATTTCTGTTTTTACCGAAAGTATTCTTCATGCATACCTAAGTCACTTTTCTAAAGAAAATTCTTATGATGACAGCGGATGTCCCAAATTAGGCAAATTGGCCAGTTCAGAATAGCAAGTTTAGAACTGACAGTCAGTTTCTTCTTTCATTTATCACCCCCTTTCTCATACGTATTTTTCACTTTGAATTAATAGCCTCAATTTATTAACCTGTCACATATCTGGACTGGTTTTCAAGACGAGATGGTCTTACTCAGTGTTCTCAGTAATATCCAGAGCAGTTTGGGGCCTTTTAGCAAGGTAATGTATTTAAACTTTGTATACGGCAACCATGCATGCAGGTATGATATGGCTCATGTTTCCCGCACAAAGATTATAGGGTTGTGAAGTGTTGTGATTGCGGTCAACAGTCAAGGCCTTGAATTTTTGTTTTCAAATTCAAGAACACTCAAGGACTTTCACGTTTTGTACGAACCCTGGGTCAAAATCAAAATGAAATAGATTCGTGCACGAAAATTAGGATATTACCTGGATTTTACCTAAAATACCTGCACTCAGTTGATGTATAGTCACACTGAAGATTCGTCGGGAAATTTCGAGTTACGGATAGGGTTAATTAGGGTCAGTGTTAGGCTCAGAAGCTCGGTGTGACGTCACTACATCAACTGAGTGCAAAATAAACTCTCCTAATATTGGACATGTTGTTGCTCGCTACCCCGTTAAAAATTAATACTCCGCTGAAATTATTCCGTTCCAGGTGATCTGGGAATTATTCCCAGATGAGATTCTTGAGAGGCTTTTGGGGGGAATTGAAGTAAAGACAGACAATGATCGCCTAATGGAGGTAAACGTCGACACGATCATATTTGAGCTACGCTTCTTGCAATTCAGAACTCGATGGGTGGTTTGGACCCCCCAACTTAAACTTTAAATAATTTTATGATTGTTTCTAGATGAGTGACGAAAACAGTCGTATAAATCCTCATGATATCACTCGAGATGATTTTGAAGTTTTATATCCTGAAACTACGAAGAATTTTGATCGTTTGCCTATCTTGTATAGAGTAAGTATACCTTCCTCGTTAGATAGCCCATCAGATAACTCAAACGTGTGGATGTAGTGTTCTGCATTAAGCTGCCGTAGCCTATTGCCGTGGTTTGTGTCTGGACTACCCGAGAAAAGATTAAAAACACGTCTTGAACAAAGGGGTTTCGTTGGGAGGTATAATTGCCGTCCTTGACATAATGAGGGTCCTTCCCTCAAATTAAACATTGAAGTCTTTCGGTGTTTTTCAGGTAGTTCAAACGCAAACACCGTCGATACAGTTCTTTTAAGTGATTAAAATCACACCGCATGTGTTATTTCTTTTCATAAATCTCCCTTGAGTTAAAGAAGAACAAGTTTTCTCTAGCTTGTGTTGTTGAATGATTACTGTAAGGAGGAAGTAATACGAGCAACAAAAATTTCTGCAACTTGAAACAAAACTGATTTTAACGCATGTTATTGGAGGTTAATTGTTAATTAACATGCATTGAAATCAGTTTTTGTTCCATGAAATTTTATTTTGTGACAGGGTTTTTGTGCTTGGTCTTTGGTAAACGACAAGAGTTTCGTTTTACCATCCAACCCCGCGATTGGTGTGCTGTTGTATAACAACAATTATTACGCTTTCTCTACCAAAGAAGCTTCTTATCAATTCACTGAAGACCCAGAAAAGTAGGTATATATAAGTCGATCACTGGTCCTTATGTTAGTGCAGGATAAAGCCAGTTTTCCACTAGGCGGAATTTTTCTTTGTCTTATTAGAAAAGACAAAAAGAATTCCGCTCCGCGCGTAAAATTTCGCCTAGTGAAAAACCGGCTTTAATCACCTTGTCGTTTGGACGGTCGGAGGGTAAGGTAGGTAGGTAGGAAGGTAAAACTTTATTTAAACACGCTTGCCTCCTCAACATGGTGCTGATTTCCATGAGGGGCGTCACACAAATAATACAAAGAAAATAATCAAGTTAGAAAGTTACAATTTAAAAATATTATATACAACTATATACAAAAGTTAGATTACCACATATAGCACAGCATCACCTCTAGCATCATCTCTTTTTTGAAGCAGTCGAGAGTATCCGCCGATTTAGCTGCAGACGAAAGGTCATTCCATAACATAGCGCCGCTGTACTTAAAGCTTCTTCTTAGATATTCTGTTCTAGGTTTTGGAAGAGTTAAATCACTTTCGCTATTTCTGAGATTATAGGTATTTTGTGTCACATTCCTTTTGTGAAGAGATTCTTTTAGACCCGGGGCAGCCTGGTCATTTAGCACTTTGTGGGTCGGAGGGACGGCCGTCGCGGTTACACTGGTAAGGTCGAAACACAGTGGACGCGATTCGACATCGCGGCGCGATTTTTCAGTTTTTGAAAGTTAATAAAACAGCCAATGAAAGGAAATTTTAAAATATATGTAGACCAAATAAGTCAGAATATTAAAGCGCTTCTAAATGTTTTTAAAAAGGTTGGATCAAAGTTATCGGTCGGTGAAAATAGAAAAATAGCGCCGCGTTGTCGAATCGCGTTCGGTGTGTTTCGGCCTGTAGTCTTTTGGTCAGTCATGTGAACAGGTGGCTATAATCAATCAGATGTTCAGTCGATCGTTTGGTTGATCAGTTTAGTTTGTGTAATGCACCTATCAATGTTAACCCCCAGAGGGGGGTTCGGGCATATGTGGGGATTTTGATCAGCATTTTGGCCCCGAATTGGGGCAATTTGAACCGAATGACTTTTATTAATATAGTATTTATTGCAAAGTGGTGGGGCATTTGACCAATATTTATTGCCCGACGGTGGGGCATTTGATTGAAAATTTGCTCAATAAATCAAATGCCCCACCTATGCCCGAGCCCCCCTCCCCTCTGGGGCTTAACATTGATAGGTGCATAATCTTGACACTTGACCAATATTATCGTGTTTTTATAAGGTATATTGCCGATGTGGCCTCAGCTGCAAAGAAATCGCCAGAATTGATTCAATTATTGGAACTTCATGCACAGTTTGCTGCCATCACTCCTTATCAGGTGAGCACAAAATAAGTAAGACCATTGGCAGGGGAGATCCCAGATCTAGTGTCGGTAATCTCCGAGTACTCGCACACATTTCCTACCAATATTTTAATCTAATATAATATTTATATCAATTAAACCATATCTTACAGGCCTTACTACCGTTGGCTACCATTTGTGAAACCCACCTATTTATACCCCTGTATTCTAAAAGTTCACTCACACTTAAAGAGTGGAGGTTCAATTTGAGCTTCCCTTGGGTGTCAGCGCTGTTTTTTGAATAGCTGGAGAGTTAGTATCGTACCTTATTATGTGACTACTCACTCTCCAGCTATTCAAAAACAACATTGACACTCAAGGGAAGCTCAGATTGAATCTCTACTCTTTGAATGTGAGTGAGCTTTTAGAATACAGGCGATAGACCTTAACAGGTTAAACATTTTTTCTCCCAGGAGCAAGATTCCGGGAGGTATACAGAGGCTCCTATCACCAAATGCGACAGTGGCACACAGACTGACACTCACTTTATGGAGTCCAATATTGTCAAATCTTATGAATGGAATGAATGGGAACTACGAAGAAAAGCTATTAAATTGGTATGAGGTTATAGTGTTGGAAGATGTTTTATCAAGATTGGAATATGGTAACATTGGGCATAGCAACAGTGTATACCCTGTTACGTTGAGTTACTATTTTTAGACTTTTGTAATTTTGTATTCTTTTGTATTTTAAACTTAATCCGAAACCTAACCCTTACTCTAATCCTAACCCTAATCTTAATCCTAAAAGTCTAAAAATAGTAACTCCCCCTAAAACGCGACTCATATGTATGCAACAGTGCCATTCTAGCTGTCCATGGAATTTTCCATTATCTTGTTATTGTTTTGAAAATCCCATATCTATTCTCCATATTACCCGGTCACGACCTAGTGATTGGTATGTTCTATAGTTTTTTTATGACAGGCTCACTGTTCTCCATGTAATCAGTAGTTATGAGGGCCTATTGCAATGTGAAACTAGCCATAACAACTGGTCATGTTATTTGCATTATTAAGACATTTGCATGGAAATGCATTGGCTTCACCGTGCACGTTTATTACATGACCAGTTCCTAGAAAGTACCAATGTGAAAATGCTGTGCTGAGTGGTTATATTACTACCTTAAAAAACAAGGCGTAAAAAAAATACCTGTGGTTCCGGTTCCCGACCGACCCTATTTTTTTCTGCCGACCCTATTATTTTTTCAACGCGATTGACCGTACGACCCTATTTTTTCCAGGTGGTTGCGGGCTGCTCATACAGCGTGCCAAAATGACGTCTGTTGTCACACTAATTATTGAACCAAATTGCCTAAATTCGTCCATAGGAAATACGCATCTCTAGTTAATATTGATGTCGGGACTCTACTGCAAATCGCCCAGCAAAAAAACACGCCAAAACCATGAAAAAAATATTTTAAAAAAAAATTTATTTCCGACCTACCGACCCTAAGTTTTTCACGATATGAAACCGGAACCACAGGTATCTTTTTTACGCCCAAGCAGAAGGTTCGCTCGAAACGTCGAGTTTCTGCTTGTTTTTTTAAGGTAGTAATATAACCACTCAGTGCACCAGTTCCTATATGACTATCTTCGGTACTATGATATTGAGAATTTTTATTCATGTAAAATTTAGGCAAACTTGAGGACACGAGTTACTCATTCCATGCAAACAGATTTAAGTAACTACAAGAGAGACAATACTACTCAAGTTTATCTTCCAAAGTAAGTAACGAATTTAATCAATTATTATTTATATAATTCATACTCCCTGTAAGTATAAGCTTCGCTTTGCTATGGAGTCAGGCAAGGTTGCCCTGGCAACCAATGTGGTCATGATTTTAAAACAACTGAGAGAGAGTGCTCCTATACAGGACCCTAATCTTGAAAAGGGAGCCCTCATTGGGGCCAATTAACTATAGCGGCTCTCTGAATCTGAACTAGAACAGAGACTTCTGTAGGAGCTCCAAATCGAGAGGAGCCAATTTGAGACTGACCCATTACAGGAGTCCTGGAGAGAGGAACGTTCAATAAGTTCGGAGTCTCTAGGACCTTGGACGTCCGGGACAAATTGGCCTTTTCTCTCCGGCGGGCCTCCCTCTCGCCGTCTTGTTTAATTAACAGGGAGTTGGAGAACGGCGCGGATGTGGAACAAATTTGCTTATTTTTTTATCTGAGCAATAGCATTGGGGCTTCCGTGGCTCAGGCGTCAGAAGCAAGCGCCTTTCAACTCTGAGATCGTGGGTTCGATTCTTGTTACGGACTCATGTGAAAAGAGTCTGTCAACGCTCTGCCGAAAGTCGTGGGTTTTCTCCGAGTGCTCGGGTTTCCTCCCACAGGGAAAGTTGACAGGGTGGGTTAGGATAAACACAGTTAAGAAAGTAACATCACAATGGACCATTTGCATTATAGACTAAATTTTGGTCTAGACAAAAAGAGCATCACAGCTTGAAAGAGCATCACAAAATTAGTAATATTCCAAAGTTTCGTTGCGAAATGTTGTAAAATGTGGATAATATAGCCTTGCGAAATTTTCAATTTTCAGTCATTTTGTATTACAAACGGGAAATTGATGCCCCAACACCCGATTGGGCTGTTAATTTCCCGTGCGTAATACAAAATGACTGAAAAACGGCAAATTTCGCAAGGCTATATTATCCACATTTTACAACATTTCGCAACGAAACTTTGGAATATTACTAATTTTGTGATGCTCTTTCAAGCTGTGATGAAATGTTTGTCTAGACTTGTCTAGATCAGAATTTAGTCTATAATGCAAATGGTCCATTGTTGTAAATATAAAATAATTTAGGCTAAGTTATAATACTTGATGTAAAGCGCATTTCATCATATCCACATGTAAATTTGCGCTGTAGAAATGCTAATCGTAATGGATGACTTACGCTTTAGAAAAATTTTTAATCTGGGAATAACAAAGGATATTTTCGGAAAGAAGTTATCAAAATTAGAAAAACTGCAAAGTTTGGTTGCGAAATGTTGTAAAATACGGAAAATATAGCCCTGCGAAGTTGGCAAATTTGTATACATTTCTATTACGCGCGGAAATTGGTAACTAATTTAGTTACCAATTCACGCACGTAATACAAAAGTATACAAATTTGCCAACTTTGAAGGGCTATATTTTCCGTATTTTACAACATTTCGCAACCAAACTTTGTAATATTACTAATTCCAAGACGCTCTCTTTCCAGCTGTGGTGATAGATTTCGTTGTTCTTACTTAGATTAAAATTTAGTCTAAAGCGCAAGTCGTCCATTGTACTTACAGTTTTATTAAATGATGCTATTCCGAGTGTCTCCACCAACTTTGGCGACCATGGGTTTGCTAGCCCAGCGTTCTAGCAATTCGTGCCCCAACTGATAGACCATTGGACTAGTAAACCGAAATTCTCAGGTTTAATTCCCGGCGTGGTCAAGCTATTTCGGTGGATGGAGTCAAATTCCCTAATAACTGAACACTATTTGCCATGTGTGTAGGGACGGTGATACTCAAACAAAACGCGAGGAATCAACGAGCGTTCCCAAACCATCTCGATACATGGCAGGGTTACGAGGATGTAACTCCACCAAAACCACCATCACTATGGTAGATCTTACACTGGATGTTGACCAGACATGATGACGTCATAATACAACTACCACTACATCACATTACTGGATAGTGACCAAACACGGTTTGTTGAATATTGCCATACCATGTACAGTTTGTATATATTGTACAGTAATATTATTAACGGCTAGTTATTAAAGTTTAGAATATGCAATGTATAGCAGAGAAATGACACGCAAAACTTATATTGAATCTAGATGAAATTGACATCTAATTGATGTCAACCTTTGGCCCTTTTCATAACATTCTAAATTTTGGGCATCTTGCTAAATTGAAGAGAATGTTGAATCGCCTTTGTTGACGGGCTTTTCGTCGTTTTCGAGCGAAAACTATACATATATTTTAGACCGGGAGCAGTTGCAAAAAATGCAACTATAGGCCTCCAACAGGAATCGAACTTGCGGTTCTGCGATTCCAGTGCAGTGCTCGGAGTACTATACTGAGCTACAGAGTCCCAAGAGCGAACCAAATTTAGTTTGCAATAGTGCCATCCAGTTACGATATCGTGATCGGATTTCATTGTTTTGAAAATTCCCACTGTTCTTCATCCAGTTACTCAATATTTTGATATATTCGTCGCGTTACGCAAAAGGCCCAATCTCGTACCCAGAGCCATCGCTCTGGGTACGAGATTGCAAAAGGCCTATTTCGAACGCCACACAATTTCCACACCAAAAGAAAGAGAAAGGGCTTTTCATTCATAACAGCAAAAACTATCAACGAAGGACGTTCGTTCCTATCCTCCTCTGCAGACAACTTGGTGGAAAACAGGGCGAAATGTACGTAATATTTAGCAGATTGAGGGGTGGCGAGGTGGCCTGGCAGTAATGAAGAGTTTTATTTCCTCAGTGCACAATTATCCCTTATGATCCCATGTTATCCCCATCAATCCTATATAAGTATTGCGTAATTCGTGGGCACCACGTTGCCTGCGGGGGAGGCTATATCGTTCCCTAGGCACTATGTTTGATGAGAAATAGTTATTATTTAAACATGTGGAAAAACATTCAGAGCTTTGTCTCAGCCGCAAGGTAAACTTGTCATGCAACTTAAGTAAACTAATACATCATTTAATAACGAGAATGATCTGCATTTACATAAATATACACTCAATGTAATGAGAACTTTATGGAATATCAGAATCCTTGTTTATACAAGACTCTATATATTATATTACATTCTAAGCTTTACCTATCCTACAAAAAAGGTAATTTCATTAATAATAATAATCCACGAAGAAAACATAAAGGAAATCATGACCGGGGAGGAGCTTGCATGTCTTGGCGGTGAAGTGCAATTTTCGAACAAAATCCCTATCACACTAATTCGTATTTCCGTATTCCACAAACAAAATCCGCCTCATCCCCCAAATATCTGATACAAAACCCTACATATTTACATTTCGTTTTCTCACTAAATATCATTCATGTTTTTAAGATTATTAAAGAATACAAACGTTTTCATGGGGACATATAACAATCTTACAGGCTTCGCCTGCATTCACCTCTATGTAAGGTATACAACCACTAGTCTTCGCTTCGGCTCGTGTTTGTATATCTTAAGGAGGCCTGTCTTCAGTCGTATATACGATTCCGGTTCTTATTCTGGGTATGTAAATATAAAAACGCGTAAAGAAATTTCGCCATAAACTCAATCAAGAGGTACTGTGGCGTCAGCAGTAAATTTCATACGCCAGAAGGACAATCATACGACTAATTAATCGTACCGTGAAGACCTTTATACAACACGGTCGTTCACGCCGTAGTCTGCAAATATATTCATGACTGTCTGGAAACCTGGCAAACTTCAAAGCCACAAAATAGAAGACAAAATCCAGGGCTGCAAATAAATATTTGACTTGACAGGACATTTGTCCGATCACTTTTAATTTTGGTCGGACATAACTTGAATTTGGTCGGACAAAAACCAACACCACTAAATTTGGTCGGACATATATACGCCACAAGATATATATAAGTCACGAGACAAGTATGTATAGCCATTCCGGCGCATTGTTACTGTAAGTAAAATGCTAGAATACCTTGTAAATTTTATTGCAAAATGCAAATTGAGTGAATTTGCAATCGGATTTTGTCACAGCAAAAAAATATATAATGTGACAATTTTTTTGTGATCGGACCAATGTCCGATCAAAATTATTTTTGCTCGGACATTTGCCAAATTTAGTCGGACATTGTCCGATGTCCGACAGTAATTTGCAGCCGTGCATTTTTTTATATGCTGAACTGTACCTCACCGCGTGCACAAATCCTCTGTCTCAATTTCACTAAATCTTACTCGTGAGCCACTTTTTTGTTTTTCCCACATTATGACGTCATACTGTGTACCTATAACTGATTAGTATAAATTTCCAGGTGACTATTGATTTTTCTGCATTCTGATTGGTCAAGATTCACTGTCTCTGAAGTAATAGTCACTGGTCAGTGACTATAGCTTTTTTTTCAAAATGGCTGCTCGTTTTGCCGTAGTAACAGAGGAGGAAATTGCCAAAATTAAAGAAGATAGCATTCCAAAAAAACCAAACAAGCTACAAAATCTGGTTTAAAATATTTCAAGGTAAACTATTAAACTTTACGTGCTTTTATTTGGAAAAAAACTGGCTTAGTCGCCACGCGACACAGAGTCAAAGGCAGAGCCGTGTCTGAGATTTAAATTTTGTAAACAAACTATTTATAGTGAAAATAAATTTATTTGAAGTGAATTTTTATAAAGTTGTGTGGATTATTGTTTGTAAACACCTGGAAATTTATACTAAAACAATTAGTCGCCTCAGGCTCGGTGATTACAAGCCTATATTCACTTCGCCTTCGGCTCAGTGAATATAGGCTTGTAATCACCTCGCCTTCGGCGACTAATTGTTAAATAGACTATGGCAAAATCTTATCTATTTGTTGGGTAGACTCTGTTCACGCTATATAGCCTATATCTATCACTTATAATAACTTAGATAATAATAACTTGATTGAAAAGCACCCATGGTAAGTTACTGTAATCAAAGTGGTTCCCAACAAACCTCTTCAAATAATAGTTCGAATATTAAGTAGTTTTTTCTTGCAATTTCATCTCCTCATAATTGTCGGAATCTTGAGTAGTAAACCTCATACTTCGAGTATTCATGCTGCTCGTGCCGCTCAAAAGCAGACCGTTGTTTCGAGAACGTCCGCATAAAATCTTCTTAATAGCTTTACGAAAATCTTTGTGTAAGGACGCGTATATGAGCGGATCTAGCAGACTACTGCTATACTGGAGCATCTTCACAGCATTGATCACCTCTGATGTCGGTTCTGCGCAGTCGCAGCTCGAACAATGACGACATATGACGAACTTTATGTTCATGATAAATGTTCCGGACCAACACAAGATAAATGCGAATACCACGGCCGCTAACACTCCTGCTGCTTTCACCTCCTTGAGGAAGAATGCGAGAGTGCTTTTGTTGTCATTTTCAAGACCTTTGATTCGTCTGACCTGTCTCCCTGCCACACGCGCGATGCTCACGTAAGCGGCTATTGTTACACACAATGGAACTAGATATGCTATGACCGTTAACACCAGAATTCTGGTTGTTGGAGAAAGATCTGGGATGTGAGTCAAGGAGTAGTTAAAGAAAGCATATAACCAGCTAAATGCAATCAACACCCCAGACTTTCTTCTCGACATTAACTTACGGTATGTGAATGGATAATGAATACAAGTATAGCGATCTATACTTATATCCATGAGATGAACAATCAATGTCACGCCAGTTATTGTATCGAGGCCTATCCATGCTTGTTGGAAATCAGGATGATTGAAATAAAACCACATCTTTCCTTTGATCATGAAAGCCATATAGATAGGCAGGCATACTGCACCAACTATGCCATCAGTAACAGCAAGGGAGGTCACAAATATATTTGTTACTGAACGAAGTTGACGGGTTCTGAACACGGCTGCGATCACCAGGCTATTTCCTGCTATGATGCAAGGGATAAACACGCTGAGCGTGAGGATGGTTAATATGCGATCTGTCGTGAACTCGACCGTGGTTTTTATACCACCACGTTGCCCGGAACTCCCGTTCACCAAAGTTTGATTAATCAATTCCATTTTTGCTCTGAAAAGATATATACGATGCAATCAAAATATTGGTTGTGGTTTTTCGACCGATGTATGGATTGTGTTTTTCTATTGGAGTACCAAAGGACATTTTTTATTGATATACTCCTATACATATAATTAAAAGTGATGTTTTTTTTTTTATTTAGGGAAACCATTACTGACTATTACATTACGTGTCTAGTTGTCGGAATATTAGTCTCTACTAATAGAGTCTAATGATCTCTTTAAATAATGCTTGTATATTTGTTTAAACAGCAGCGAGTGAGCAGACCGGATTGTACAGTAAAGGTTAGTATAGCTAGGACTGAATTATAACAAACCGAACCGATTAAATGAAATTCTACCAGCGCCATACATAGGGGAGGGGGGAGGTAGCAGAAGAAACTGCCCGATCTGAGAAAATGTAAAAATGGCTAGAGAAGGAAAGTGCTAGCTATACTGACCTATGAAATTTTGCGTACTTGTTTCAGTATATAAGTGCTGCTGTTCTCCTGGCAAGAAAATCGTGCGTTCTGCAATGTTTGGTAAAATTGGTAATCCTGCGTTGTACCATGTTTGCTAGCAGGTTGTACCAGACAAATATCCACAATTAGAACAAGTTTTAAACGCAGGCAACGTTCTAACAATGAGAACAAGTCACGTGCGTTTAATGAACCAATTCTTCTGAAAACGACAAACGATCACAAACACTAAAACTTCGACAATACTAAAGTTTCAACAAAACAAATCTAAAATTACATTGTCAACACACTGTCTTTTAATAAGCGGATCTGACGATTGAGAAATCTATTGAAAGATAGAAATTTGCCAAGTTTGGCACAGCTTGGAACATATGCAAGTTGCAGGCGTAATGAGCATTTCTTCTAATTGACTTTAATTTGCTACCAAGTTCAATTAATAAACTTGTTCTAAATGAAATGCTAAAGACACTTATATCCGTTTGCTCTACATTTCATATCCTTTCTAAACGTTTCGATTTATTTAGATGATCCATCACTCATCTGGCAATCATCTCACGTCCATTCAAATTTCCTCTCATTTTACACCGCAATTAGAAATTATCTTCGCAAGTAGTCTAAGGCAAATACAACTTGACAAGAAACCCATTAGTTAATAAAGCTAGACATGAGATAATGAGAAATACAGATGACACCCGCGGATCAGGCTCCTTGTGTATGCAGATCGTTAATAACTTTTATACTAATGTAAACGAAATTTATACCACCGTGCAGACTTCAAGTCCTGGGTTTATTATATTTGCTCGCGCTGGCGTTGTGAATTAATTATTCAGGACTCAGGAGAAGGTTTATATATTGGGAGAGAGGGTTATTAGCATCATTCTGGCATCACAGCTACGCTTTTTCATAGACGGCGGATCGTCCAGAAACGAAGCTAGAGAGTAGAGCTATACCAGTATCAGTAATTTTGTGTAGTGATGAATCTATGAGGAAACAAACTTTTTTTCATTCGAAATCGTGAAAAAGTATGAAAATAACCACCTTTTTGTTTGAAGAAAAAACATAAACATTTTACATCACTTTGCATTCAGACCGAAAGCATAAAGACAAAAGTAGAATTAAAAGATCTTGTTTTTTTTTACCGTCGGTCAAGCTACGTATAGGGTAGAAGCGTCTGTCATTTCATTCGAAATCGTGAAAAAGTATGAAAATAACCACCTTTTTTAAGAAAAAACATAGTCATTTTACATCACTTTGCATTCAGACCGAAAGCATAAAGACAAAAGTAGAATTAAAAGATCTTGTTTTTTTTTACCGTCGGTCAAGCTACGTTGTATAGGGCAGAACGGCGTTTGTCGCCACGTTTGAAGAGATGCACGCCAGCTGCACTCATGAACGTTTGCTGTCTGCGTGTAAATTTAGACCTTTCATAAAGTAATTTTCGCCGTAATAACCGCAATTGTGTGCTTTGCATGTGACAGCAACCACAGACTACACGACTTTCGCAGAAAATATTGTTCTAAAAGACAGCCAAATGATTTTAATGTTTGAGTAATTTATTCCGAATGATGAATATATATAAAAGGCATCATTATCGAATGCTTAATTGTCATTTCTAAATTGCTGTTTATAAAGGCAATCCGTGTCTAGTTGTCGGAATATTAGTCTCTACTAATAGAGTCTAATGATATCTTTAAATAATGCTAGTTGTATAGTTTAAACAGTGCAGCGAGTGAGCAGTCAGTTCAAATCTCAAAAAGGCGCAATTATAATTTCCTATCTCTATGCCGATCGAAATTTGCTGATATAGGCCAAGAGCCATTAATTAATTGAAGGCCAAGAGCCATTAATTCTTGTAAGAACGAGACTTGTAAATTGTAAATAATATTCTTAAAAACTGATCAGCTGCTTGTCATATATGCAGTTGTCCATAGTTCGTTGTCGCCATATTATATTCACTAATGATCTGTTAATATAATACTTTCCTGAAATATGGCTACCGCGAGTCAGTTAAAAAAGGCGTAGTTTCGTATATGTCGAACAGGGGGATATTATAGAAAAGCATGCCTACAAAGAACTGCGCTTCTAAAAGTATACTACTGCCTACTGGAGAGCCCGCAAGAGAATGAAAAAAAACAACTTTCATTTATGATAATACTCAAGTATAATCTGGGTTTAATATTAGCCCGATGAACGGGTAAGTTTAGACGGCTTGAAAAAATGACTATCTGGCGATCCACTCTGGCAAAGTGACTACCAGATTATTTGAGAAATACCTATAACGTTCAAATTGATAAAGCTTGCCGAAAAAACAATAAAATAAACTGTCCTTTGTAGTGATGTCCAAGTGATAGACAACATGCCATACAGATGAAATTTACTACCTGATAGGAAAAACATCGGCATTTCGAACATAAGGCATATAGGTCTTCCTCTGGAAAGTCGTATAGACAGTTCACTACTTTTTTCTGCGTAAACTGGAACACCACATATATATCAACATATATAGACAAAAAGTACCTACCTTTGTGGGCTGTTCCAACAGGATATGCTGTCGATGAAAAGAAACTATGTAGTGGAGCCTCTCTACTGTTGTAGTAAAACAATGGTAGAGCAAGATCCTCTCGATGAAAAGCTCTATAGCGTCTAGTGCACAGCAATGATAAAACAATCTGTGTGATATGATCTAAGATAATCTAACTACATCTCACACTTCATGTGTACTGACATAAAACTCATTAAGTTTGACCCTGCTGAACTGGCGTTGTACAGCTGCAAAAATGATCTTTTTTCTTCTAATTTAGTTTATATACACATGCGCAGTGTTTATATTACAGCTATATGACAACCAGAACTCATTTAATATATAGCTGTATATCAATGATATTTCAACAACATTTAATTTATGCATTTTTTTGGTTTTATGTAAAACACGGCCTATTTGCTCTAAACAAACTGTACGCTAGTGTACATAGTTTGACAGACAATTGTAGTTTAATAAAGTCTTATTCAGATAAACTCTTTTACGATAAAACATTACAAGGAAATTTTGCTAATAGTTATGTTGACATAGCCACTCGATCATTTAGGGCTTTGTCAGCAGTTTCTTATGTGTGAAATTCCATAAATTCGCCGAACATTTGCGCCCGACAACAATTTAGTGTTAGACGATCTGCTGACCACATTCTAGTACTAGGCTGTGGGCTGTTGTGCGTAAGGTGCTTAATTAAAAAAGCAATTTCGTGGCAACCCCCTGGGGAAATTTTCTGTGGTTCAATGCATAGTACCATAGATGCTGAATTACCACAAAAAGTTCCCAAGCAAAAAACTTGCCAAACACCGAGAAAATGGGTGATCAGTGATTATCCTGTATTAACTTGTATTACAGCAAGAAAATGTGAAATTTTGTATTCAATTACAACAAAAATGACTTGCATCATCAGAAAGCTTACAAAAAATCTACATATAAGACATTTAAACAGCTTTTTTTATATCTCAAATTGTTTTCGAGTTATACGCAATCTCGTACCCAGAGCCACGTTGAGTAGAAATTCATATAGTGGAAATCTATAGTGGAAATTTATATAGTTATGATTTCAACGATGGCTCTGGGTACGAGATTGAGTTATACACTGTCAAAAACATGTTTTTGACCTAGTACCCAGTCCTTATTGCGACATTTTGGTCCAATTTTCACAATTAAAACAGTGATAACTCGAAGACTACTTGAAGGATCAAAAAACTGTTTAAAAGCCTTATATATTATACAGTTTTTTGTAAGCTTTCTGATAATGCAAGTCATTTTTGTTGTAATTGAATACAAAATTTCACATTTTCTTGCTGTAATACAATTTAATAGAGGATAATCACTGATCACCCATTTTCTCGGTGTTTGGCAAGTTTTTTGCTTGGGAACTTTTTGTGGTAATCGAATATCTATGGTACTACGCATTAAACCACAGAAAATCTATTCCCCACGGGGTTGCCACGAAGCGAAATAATTTTGGCCAAATTTTGGCCCTCGAAGAGGGCGGACGCCTCTCTTCTCCCGCCCGCACTAAACGCCTGCTACGCAGGCTATGATCTATATGCCAAGGCATATTTTACTGATATATATGCTGGAGGGTCATTTGAGCCTGCAGGCCCCACTAATTAGTGGCTCAGAACTGGGATTTCTTCCTCTTTTCAAATACTCAAGTGTAATACACGCTTCCGGAAAGTACATCACCTTGGCTATAGAGCCTCGTTTTGGGTTTCGTTCCATGTTTCGCGCACCAATATAAGTTAGGGTTAGGGGTTAGGTATTAGGGGTTAGGTTAGGGTTAGGGTATGTATATATGTGTATGGAGGTATCCAGTTAACTTTTCAGTACACTATAATATCCATTACATAACGTTTACTATATTGGTGCGCGAAACACGGAACGATTACCCTCGTTTTCGTGATTGAGACGTGGACTTTAACTGATGTCATATACACGAAAACGAGGCCCTATAGCCAAAGTGACGTACTTTCTGGAAGGGTGTATTAGAGTCACGCCAATCAACGAACAATTTTAGCATTAAAGGTTGAAAAAATCACTGTCCGCCTTTCGTACAACCGACCCCTGAATTCTGGGTTGGAACTAATAACCTTCACACAAACGAAAATGCATGGTACCACCATAGTCATAGATATCTTATGTAAACTAGATGGCGCATCTCTTTTAATGAGTAGTAAAATTGAATTGCCAAGAATATTCCAGCGGTTACCCCCATTTGAATAGATGGCGGCCATGTTGGAGTTTCCCACTCGCTAATAAACGCTTAAAAAACAACAATAACTTTCATCATTTGAATAGCTTGAAAATGTATTTGGAATAGGTTTAACTTAATGTTTAAGTTCCCTGTTTAAGAAATAGAAAACATACGAGTCTTCTCATTTCATGGGAATATCCTGAGTCTGCAATCACGACTTCAATTTTTGAATTGCAGAATAATTAGATGCACTATCTAGTGTATATAAGATATCCATGGGTACCACCCGTAACGATATTTGGAAAAGAGGATTTGAAATGACAGTCTGATGATGTTAGCTTAGCCGAATCATCTGCCAACTTTTATTACTCGCGTAACGACTTCTTCTGTATTTAAAGGTCGAAATCTTTTATTTGCCATGAATAAACTCTAGCAGCTGCCTTTCCTTGTCAATAAACAGGGTTGACCTTGTTTTAATGTCAGTATTTTCGGAAATGACTTTTAACAAGATTCATTGTGGACTAATGACAAAATGAAAAAAAATAATAAATGAAATTAAAATATTGATGGACAACACTGATGACACTGCAGTTTAAATATTTAATAGTTTCTTCATTTTGATCCCAACTGATCTGAGATAAAAAATTCAACGTTTCGACCCTTCGTCTATAGACACTTTCTGAATTTGTTGGCTGTCAATGAAAACTAGTCATTTAGGAGTTGATGTTTGTGATGTTACTCTGAGTATGCATCCACACCGGGCAAGCTGAAAAGTTAGATTATCGAACCCGCGACCTTTCGATTCCCACCGTGGCCAAGCTAACTTTTCAGCTTGCCCGGTGTGGATGCATACTCAGAGTAACATCACAAACATCATATTCACCTGAGTACATAACACCAACACACACAAAATAGCAATTTAGGAGCTGTTCACATGGAGCTGGACTGGCCCGGTTAACCGCGAGATGATTAGTTTAATAAAGCTCTCATCACAGATAAACATCCAAAATGACAGTTCAAAGTCGAATTAGCTCAGTTTGCTTTCAGTAACAGTAGAAAGTTCATTCGAACGATCTTTTATGGTCAGGAATTCGTGACGGCTAGCCGGGCTCATGTGGACAGCCTCTCACAATAGAGTACATCAGTTGTCCGCCTCGACTTCAAGCTATTGTTTCGTGCGAACTCAAACAAATTTGGGAAGTGTCTATTAGACCCTTAAGCCCTGGGCAAACTAGGAAACATTGTTTCCTACCAATGTTTCGCCATGTTTCCAAGAGTGAGAAACATAGGGAAGTGAGTGAGTCTCACTACTAAATTGAAAGCAGGCTAAAAAGTTACATTTTTTATGACTGAAGAATTAGAGCCACATTGAGCAGTAGAGAGTCGGTTCGTGGACACATAGCGCTCGCTGTTTCACCATCACTAAGCATTCCAACATCATCTGACGATACGGATTGACTACGCGCACTTTTGTTCAACAGTATCAGCTAGTTTCACTAATGTCTCCAAATACCCTGTATCGTCCTGATTATCTCTATCTATCTCACTTCGCCACTGCTCTCGCCATAGTTTCAGGGCGACTTTAAGTTTCGTATCTTGTTTCCACTCAGCCCGACATGCAGGTAAGAGAATTTGAAATGCTTGCAGAAGTTTTTCCTTCGTTTCAGTGTCTGTGGTGGTAATCAGAGTTGTTGATAGTTTACACCAACCTTCTTGATACATGGCTTTCAGCAGTGGAGCTCTACGGAAAAATATGGAGAATAGATGGTTAATAACGTTTTGCTAACGTCAAGATTTTTCGAAATTTATTAGCCACCTGAGGATTCATTCCGCATTGGACTGCCTCGTACCCAGGCGCTATGTATTGTTCTATGGCTTGCGTGGCCTTTGCGTTCATAGAATTTTAGCATTTTTACAGCGGCTGAAAAAATCACTATCCAGGGGATAGCGATATCCGATCTTCGGACAACCGATCCCAAACTTATATACTATTTTAATTTGCTCTATCTATATGATATCGTTTTATCGAGTACTTTCTAGATTTTCGAGAATCACTGAAAATACACTCAAGAACACTAGATGTATACATGGCTTTCAGGAGTGAAGCATTTGGAAGAAGAAATATCCCAAGAAGCAGGTCCCGAGATCCTATTTTTCCAGGTCTGAGGAGGTAATGGATTGGGCAGTGTGATGGGAAAAGAACATGACAGCAATGTGGACAACTAAAGACCATCAATATGGGCTGCACACGTAACAAGCTTGTTAACACGTTGTGACGATGCTGTTCCAACAACTTGTCAACAAGATGACTCCTCAACAGACTTGTGGCAAGCTTGTTAACAAGTTGTGACAATGCTGTTCTAGCAACTTCTCAACAAGATGTTTTTGCAACAGGTTGTAGCAAGCTTGTCAACAAGTTGTAACAATGCTGTTATTTTATCAAGTTGCTACAAGGTTGTGACAAACAACCTGTTAACAAATCGTTGAATTGCAGGACAATACAAGCCTTGTATAGCAAGTTGTCAACAAGTCGTTGACAACTTGGCAACAAGCTAGGGACAACCAGTTCGAACACATCCTGTTGACAAGTTGTAGGAACAGTATTTGTACAAGTCGGTTGCAGGTTTGTGACAACTTGTGCGTTTTTACGTGTGTACCATTCAGAAGTTGGTCTGCAACAGAGAGGAGCGGGGGGAATTTGTTGCTTTCCTACATGCCGGGCGGTATACACAGGGAAAAATGGGTTTTGAATGCTTTTCAAAGATTTACCATATAGAAACTGAACTCTTACCGTTATAGGTTATTATAAATGTCTTAAATGGTAAATTGGTAAAAACCATATTATGTTTAATTATTTACCATTGGTAATATTTTAATTTTTTCCTATGATAATGGCGGCAGACTAATGAGTACGTACTACGTAGTCAAATACTTATTGCTGCTTACTTTAAGGCTGCTTTCTCGTAGTCTTGAATTCTCATTTCCTTTGCTTTCTTTTTAATACTGTCCATCTGTTCTGTCAGTAAATCAACCAATAGCGTCAACGCCTTAATCCTTAACGGCTCATTCTCGTTTTCTTGGAACAGCGAGGCCAGGATGGGCAAACCTCCAATTTTCAGAAATTTTTGAGTTCCTTTGGGAAACAATCTCAACATGGCTGACAAAGCGTACAGTGCTTTCTTCCGCGTGGATGGTGAATCTTGAGTATTGACGAGAAGTCTGGTTAACAACTGAAGTGCTCCTGACTCCAATAAACTCACTTGCACAGGTAGGTTGCTGGATAAAGGAAATAAACACATTATAACGATATGATCTGTGAACCCAGGTCATAACCGAGCAATCTTGTACCCAGAAAGAACCATCATCCTCTAACCTGCGAGCAGGCTCTCTGGGGGGCAGCTATCATCCTCTGGTACGTGACACAGCAAAACTCATGAGAACCTAAACTTAGAGTAGTGACATATGTGTCGATGGCTTACCATTTGAGAGGTTCAGATTTGAATTCCAACTCCGCTACCATTAAGGGACCATTACCAATGAGATACGTTTGAACTATCCGGTTAACCAATCAGATGCATACTAAGCCATGGCAAGGTCACTGGTAGCAGTAGTGGAAGTCGAATCTGAACCTCTCTAATCTCAACCTGAAGTCAACACTATTATCTCTGTAGTAGTGCATTACCTCTGAGCAGCAGAGCCGATCACATATGCTGCTTGACTTTGAATCTCATTGTCAGTCTGATTAAGCAAATTTACAACTAGTGCCAAGCCTCCAATTACATCTAAGTCTCTTGCATTATCAATTTGATGTACTAAATATTCCAGTTCCTCCAGCGCTACCAGAATTACTGACTTCGCACTCTCGCTACTGTTCAGTTTCGCGACAAGATCTTGTATAATTTCAATGTCTTTTTTCATCCAAATGTTCGCACCTTCAAATTCCTGCTTTATTTCGTCCATACTTCTGTATTTGTTCTTTTCTAGTAGTAATTGTGACAATTGAAAATAAATTGATTTTGGAATAAGACAAACCCAAGGAAAGCCGTTTTTAAAGAAAAGAATATAAAAGACCATCAAAATTTTAATGGAAAAGGTTATTCTACTATTATAATAACTGATGCAAGCAGATACCATATTAAGTACTATGCTGCTTGTGATATCACACAGAAATAACCGCGAAAGTATAATAAACGCACATGGAACAACGCGTATTTTCGTTCCAAGCGCGTTTGTGTTCCATTTGCGTTCACCAATGCGTTCCACTCAAAGTCTGCTGAATATACTCGATTCATTTTGTTACCAGGGCTCATTCTAAGAAAAATAGAGAACTGCCCATTTCAACAATGTGAAAGATGAGCTCATGACATATTGCATGCCTGAATAGCTATATTTGGGCCGTTCGTAACATTTTGAATTTTACAAATCTAGAATGGTCATTTCCTGCGTTTTCAGAGCCAAATTTGGTTTTGTTTTGGCCTTAAATCTCTGTATGAATACTTAATTTATATCTATATAAATCTTCAAAACTCAATTTTAGGACTGCCCAAAGGGGAAAAGACAACACTCCCTACCATGTGTAGTTTGTAACTCATCATCCAGATCTTCACTGTGAAACTTATCCTTAAAATCTTTCAAAGCATCCTTCAGTTTTTGTTTTGAGATGATATTTTTATCAATCTTTATATATTTTTGTTTTGTTGGATACTGCGAACTTTGTGCTTTATTATTTTCACTTCCATCACTTGTTTTTTCGTCCATTAACTTAGCTCGTTTTTCTCCGGTTGTCAAGTCAATCTGGACATGGAGGCCAGGTGGGATGGACTGGTCTTCTCTTATAGTTTGCCATTGATTTG
Source organism: Paramuricea clavata (assembly GCA_902702795.2). Lineage (NCBI taxonomy): Eukaryota > Metazoa > Cnidaria > Anthozoa > Malacalcyonacea > Plexauridae > Paramuricea > Paramuricea clavata. The sequence goes on along the minus strand of CACRXK020002012.1, from coordinate 22,705 downwards.
TGGCATGAAATATGTCATAATTGGTATCATCATTTGCTAATGTTCTTTCTTGCTCTTCATTCTCATTTGTACTTTCAGATGGAACTAACACTAAGTCCTTATTCCTAATTTCTTCTACAAATAAAATTATTAAAATAATTTAACGTTAATGCTATGTACAATTAAAAGAGAGTTCTGTGTTGGATGGTCCACAATTTTGAATGTACATGGAATAAAGTAGTGAGAAGTATGATTAATAACAAGATTTGAAGAAAGGTCTGTTGGTACAGATCACTCCTCCATATTAAATTTAAAGACAACATTACGATTAAGACCATGGCTGGTGTTGAGATTCCAGAGTTTCTGGAAATAAAACAATACAGGAAAGAACCAGGTGTGAGGAGAATATAACAAAATGGTTGATAATAAGATGGGATCCTCCTTTTATAATCCAGCAGTACTAACATGATAATAATGAAGAAGAATGATGCAAATTCTTTGCTTAAGCCACTAATGCAAACTTTCCCCTGGAAGACTAAAATACACCTTTTCAAAATTATGTCACATATACTTTTTGGTCTTGGAGCCTCGCTCTCATTAGTAAATTACGCAAGGTGATTGGCTCCTGATTCATGAGAGCGAGGCTCCCAGGCCATTTATTTATTGAAAGGTGTATATAATTGGCTGGTATGATAGTCAGACTGTAAAATAACAAAGTAGGGTGGATTAGGGTGCATTGAAACTTAACCCATTAAGTTGCAATGCACCCTAATGCCACCTTAGGCTTACTTTATTATTTTACCCTGTCTCAGGCAATTTTACGTACTTGTCGGGGGCCCAGAAGGTTGGTGCTAAAGTTAATTAATCAACTTATTAGACTGCAATAGATTTGGTTATTATTGCTGTTCTTTTTCTGGTATTTATAGAAACACATGATCGAGCACGTGGTAGCAGATCAGATGACTTGCAACAGTCATTACACAACAAAATTATCATGATTATGCCATTTTAATATTAATCACATGACATTCCAATTTCCAACCATTGCAACTGTTTTAATTATTTACATTTCGGAAGCTCTATATATTCCTACCTGAAAGAATTATCTGTATCAGCACAAACATAAACAAAATGATACAATTTCTAGTCATTTTGGACAACAAAACCACTTTCAACTGTTAATAAATAAACATATACGTGGACGTAGAAATGCCGAATCAGCAAACGATAAGTCCCGATACTTGAACGTAGTGTTCCGACATATGACGTCATAACATCGACAAGTTAATAAGTTAATAGCAATTTGAGCTTTCTGCTTGAAAAACATGTTGGTTTATTGTCATTTTGTTTGAGATTTCGCTTTCTTTTTACCCTACGAAGACCCAAAGATGGTGTCCTACATCGTCTCCCGTGTCATTGTGTAAGTAAAATCATATTTTTGTACAGGTTTGCGGCAAAACAGCCCGACATTTCACCTCCTGTTGTGACATCAAAATTTGGTTTGATGTTTATGAAACTAAGTTGCAAGAGTTTGCTAGCTTTAAGTCATTAAACCTTTCTAATCTTTTTATTTTCTTTATTGTAGTGTGAGTTTAGGTACTCTGTATCCTGCTTATAGATCATACAAGGCTATCAGGTCGAAGGACACGAAAGAATATGTGAGTATACAATCGCCAGACATTCACATAACTGCACAATTTGTTTGTCTCTAGTTGAGATTTTTAATATATAAAACGCGGCCCCAAGCAACCCAATATATTTTTGGAATATCATGCATTGCTTAAGTTTTGGGGGTGAAAGCCTATTAAATATAAAGAAAAATAAAACTATCTGTTTTAACCTGCTTTCATTTTTGCTGAGGACGTTTGCATAAATTTCAATGAATATAAATCGTGAAAATTTCCTCCGCATTTTCGATGTATCCATATTTTTGTGGTTACATTGGACCTGTATTGCGATAGCAACAAAAACAAAAAAAAATATTGAAAATCATCTAAAAATCATCAGAAAACCCTTATTATGTTAGATAAATCTCAGACTTTCTAATAATTAGTGGATGGATGCGTTGAGTCATTTGAGTGCTTGTTATTGTCTCATTTTGTATGTGTGCGTTCTAGACGAAATTTGAACTTGACAATTAGATACAATTTTGATAAGGGAAGTTGTTAATGTAGATTGTGCACTCAAATAAAGCACTCAAGGTTTTTTTTAAAACAAAAAAATTTTCTGGGGCATGAGCCATGAGTGAAAATGAGTTATTGTTCAATTATGTGTGAGAGTTGTTTTAAAACTGCAGGAAATAAATGGCTTCACTGTTGGATTATTTCTTACCACTGATCTATAAGTACACTGGACTGTATAAACCCATACTAAAGGATCAAACATGTGGTATTTCTATTTTTCCTTAAAATGCTAAATAGCAGAGTCAGGCAATTAGATATTTTATGACTGCTACCCTTAATGCCTGTCATCAATACCAGACGCTTCTCCATTGTTTCTCTGTAAAAGAGCACTTTTTTGTTTTACTTGGGCAGGAGAGATTTTGCCCATTATGTGTTTAGCCGTTAAGCTTGTGATATAAACAGCCTAATTGGTTAACCCTAGATATCTATAAAAGCTCATCATAGCGACCTCATTCCCTAGCTAATGGCTAATTTCTGGCTTCGTTTTTAACACTGACAATAAATACTTGTCCAGTTTTGTTCCCAGGAACCTGCATATTTGCATTTTTAAAGTGCATGAGCAAACATTTGACCAGTGTAGTATTCCACTGACAAATAAAATTGTCTGGTGTAACTATATATACAAAGTCAACAATGATCAATATTGATGGATTGTCAATATTGACACTGCATGTGTTGTTGGTATGCTATTAGAATGGTAAGAATTTTGGGGGGAAATTAATGCTGTTGAGTAATATGTTTTATTATTTTCAGGTAAAATGGATGATGTACTGGATTGTATTTGCAATATTCACAACAGCTGAAATATTTATTGATACAATAATTGGATTTTGGTATGTGCCATGGTTTCTTAGTAATGACACATTTCAACCCCCCCCTCCTTTTCCTAAAATTTTTTTATTAAGTTTCCAACAAAATTTTTAGATTTATTAATTGTCATCAAAAGTTACTTTGCTTTAGTACCTTTCTTATGCTGTTTCAGTGATCCATGTACTAGTAACAATTGGTAATCTTCCCTAACTTTTCTATTGATTCACACCTTCATGTGACTAATCACCTGTCAGAAATAAATCCCCCCTCCTGGATGAGGATTTATAGCATAAAGAAGAACAATTTGTAATTATTCTTTCATGTAGGTTGCCATTTTATTATGAGATCAAAATTCTGTTCTTATTTTGGATTTTGTCTCCAACAACAAAGGGATCAAGTATTTTATACAAGAAATTTGTGCATCCGTTTTTTACCCAGCATGAAAAGGTATTGTTATGGTGGTGAAGAACAATTAAGCCATTGAGTGGCAGTACTCTCCCCTTGATGAGTAAAATCGTCCAGCGTTAGACAGACTAAAATAATACAGTAGGGCACATCAGGGTGATGGTTAAAATTTAACCCTCCACAGTAAGTGGCAATCATTGAACTATAAATAAACTGGAAGGCTAACTCAGGGGGGGAAATTGAAGCCAGTGCATTTTAGTTTTTCTGAGTTATGAGCAGAAATACTCAACACTGAACATTGGGCTATATATCAAATTGAAGCTATTGAAAAACACTATTTGGTGTAGAAATTTCAAGACTTTAGCTAAAAGGGAAATATTGAAAAACTACAAACATAATTACCGATAATTTGCCATTTTGCAGTTGTTTTTGTATTTTTTAAACATTTATCTTTTCGCTGAAGTCTTGAAATTTCCACACCGAATAGCAATTTTCAATAGCTTCATTTTGATATATAGCCGAACGTTTGGGGTCAAGTATTTCTGCTCATAACTCAGAAAAACTATTTCGGCTTCATCAAATCACAGGCCTTCATCATAGCAGTTAGCCTTCCAGTTTATTTATAGTTCAATGGTGGCAATACAACTAGCCTGCGAACAGGCTCTCAAGGTGAAATGAGAGCCTGCATCGATGACCAATGAATTTGAATATCTGCGTCTCAAATCGTGACGCGAAATTCTCATTGGTCAGATGCTATAATTTATATGTTTCCTCTGAGCTCTATATATGTCAACTGCTGAAACACTATGCATAAAAAAACACATTAACTGATCAAATTGGTCTTGGCCATCTTATCTCAAAGCATGAGATGTTATGTTTTGAGAAAACAGTATTTAAAACATTTAAACTTTTGCTTGAATATCTTATATTTCGAAAAACAGTATAAACTGTATGGTCTAAATTTAGTTTGCACGGTCTAAATTTAGTTTGCATGAAAGTTGTAAACAACACCATATAAGGATAGACATTCCATATTTGGAGAAACGAACGTTACGAGGCAGATATTCAAAATTGTATATCATCAGTGCAGGCTCTCATTTCACCTTGAGAGCCTGTTTGCAGGCTACAATGCACCCTACTTTGGTATCTTAATTACTCTCACTGTCTAATGCCAGATGATTTTGTCCATGAAGGGGAAAGTGCTGCCACTCAATGGGTTAATAACTAAAGATTATCTGCCCATGCATTCTGTTACTATAAACCTTTATGCTCTCTACTTTAGTATTTTACTCTGTCTAATGCCAGATGATTTTACTCATTAATTAAGGAGAAAGTGCTGCCACTCAATGGGTCAAAGTAAATTTCTCTGCACTTTATATTGCAGTAATTATTAATAAAATTCAACTTCTTCAATGTTGATGTTTAGGAGATTGATAGCTATATTGAACAAGCCAAGGAACATGGTTATGGCAAGTTAGTGCAATATGGCAAGAAAGGCCTGGACCTAGCTGCTGACACCATGATGAAAACTGCAATTTCTGTAAGAGAATGGAAAATTTTAATTTTAAGTCATGGGGGTATTTTGGCCCCTTTAATTAAATTAAAGGGGACATTGTCCATAGACAGGTCATGTAAATTACAGGAATTTTCTTGTGGGTATACTCTGAGATTGACATGATGGTCTGAAACCAACTGTCTTAAAACTGTGATGGCCTGAGAAGCATCTACACAACTGTAGCATATTTTCCATGAATGGAATCATTTTCCATGAATCTTTGAGCTTCTACTTAAACTACTGATTCATGTTTCACTGTTTACTTTCTGGGCTTTAGATTACCCTCCTGACACAATATTAAATCTTATGCCCTATTTACTACCTCTGCATGTACTATAAAAGCAAGCCCACTCTGAGAGCCTAGTGTTTTAATTTTAAACTAACACACTGTTTACTTTGGATGTAAATTTGAAATTTCACCAGGGTCAAGGTGTGCTTGTACAGCAGTTACAACGCTACAGATCTGAAGGCTCCCTCGATCAATTAGGACTTTCTGATGCGCCGAAAGAAACAGCTCGAGATCAAGTTGACTCCGGTAATGGGGAACAGAAACGGAAATCAAAAGATAAGAAAACTACCCAACCTACTGAAGCTACCGCGCCAGTAAGAACAACGGAGCCAGTGAGAACGACAGAGCCAGTGAGAACGACAGAGCCAACAAGAACAACAGAGCCAACAAGAACTGCTGACTCAGCTAGAATGTCAGAAAGGTGAGGAATGTGTTTGGACTAGAATCAGGAATAGAAACTAAGGCTTCTAGTACAGACACTTCACTCTGTCCCTTCAGTGTCATAGAGATACGTTAACTATATCATACAATTTTTCCACAGCACGAACCTAACGAATCAAGGAAGAGTACAAGCTTCATCACTGGATGATATATACATGAGAAGTTCCATGACATCAGATAGTTCACTCTATGATTCTGTACCAAGAAGATACTATGATGGAACTGATCCAGTAAGATATTTGTGCAGGGTTTCAACACAAACTCCTTCTTTGAATGACGTTTCAAGGAAGTAATGTGCAGTCTAGCCTGTGTTCCAGTGCACCACACCGTTGTGTTCACACAGTCTAGTTGACTGGAACACAGGCTATTTGCAGACCAGTTTTTTCGTCGTTTTTGTCGATAGTGCTCCATTTTAACAGACTGAATTTTTTCCCTTGTTATGTTGTCTATATTTATGATTTATTTTTCCTTTTAAAGTCATGGTGTCGTCCTACAAGTAATTATTATGAGGTAAAAAAGTTACTGTAATATATGTAAATGTAATTTGTTTCTAACCTTCTAATCTCCTTGGTTGACATACATATTATAAGCTACTAATTAACATTCATTAATATGTACCTTCAATAGTTAAATTATACCCTATTCTAACATTTCTACTAACATACTAACACACTAACGTTGTATAGGGATCTTCGACATTGCCAAGAAATTTCTCCACTAGTGTAAGTTTCTTCAGTTTATTTCTCTATAAAGACTTTGGTATAAAGCATTAAAAAAAGGGAGGCGGAATTTTTCCGTGTCAACATCGGAATTATGACGGTGTCGTAAGATGTATTGAAGTGTTTTTGTTGATGGAAATCTCAAATGAAAGTTATACATATTTATACAAAATTATACCTGACTTGGAGCAGCAAAATTTCGAATCACTAAAAAATATGTCAAGAAAATTTCACTCCTTGTACATGGAGAAACCCGGAATAGATATATCGTTATTCTATATTAAAGAAAAACATAAAACTCTCATTTACTTTTTCTCTTAAATTTAGAGCTATGCAGATTATTCGACACGACCTTACGAGGTTTGTATGTGCTTATTGTATTTGTACCATTTGGACCAGTCATTAGAGAATGGTGTGTTTGCATGGTCATGTATAATATCTAATTGCATTTGTTTATTTTTTCTTAGACAAACAACTTACCATCTACTGATGTAAGTGGGACTCTTAGTTTGAAAACGAAGATGTAGAAAATTATGAAAAAAAGTTCATATTTGAATATGTTATGTTTTAAATACATAAACTAATTCATTTTTATTTGCATGCAATATATTAATAACGTATGCTTCTATTTTTTTTTAGTATACATCCAGTTACAGATACGAGGTAAAATTACACGTTAAATTAGTAAGACTGTTTACACCCATTTCATTGGTGGTATTAAAATTTGAGAAACTTTACCATATGTTGTGGTGACATTGCACCAATGTATCAGTAATTTTCAATATGATAATTAATGTGCATGTTATTTCTTTTCCAGTCTTCGACATTGCCAAGATCACGTGATGTAAGTATTAAACATTGATCTCAATGTGGAATGTGCACATTTTTAGGGACAGGCCATTAGAAAAGGGGTGGGGGATTTTTTTGCCGTCTGCTTGTGCTGGAATTTTTCTAACGGTCCACCCGTTTTATACAGTATCTCTAGAGTTTCAACTCTAAATTTGTGCGTTATTTTCTTTAGTCAAGCCGCCGTTATAACACTCGGAGTGGCAGATACTAATGGAGAAATGGACAAACTGCATTTAAAGGCTTTTGATATTTTTATTGCCGAAATCTGTTATACCTTTGTAAAACAGCCAATTGAAAATATTTTTGTAAAAAAGGAACTACAGTATACAATGCGGGGTATACCGAGGACTAGTGGGATAAAGAACATCACAATTGCGTGGAAAATTTCTCCAATGAGGTAGCATGTAATTATGAAGCCAGAATTCAGAAACCTGCAACATTTTTTGAGAGTAGCCTTTGGATACGAGGTTGTCCTGGCCAAAATTGCAAACTGTATAAAATGTAGTGTTACATTACTGTTCTTAGCTATAATTTTCACCACAAATATCATTTTTTTATTCTGTACTTTTCATGGAAATAGACAGCGTGTGGACAGTTTTTTCATATTTGAAATTACTGATTTTCAAATAAACTACTTAGTTTTTAGCATTGTTTTTAATTTGTACTTTAAATTTCTATGTTGTGGTTTGTTATTGATAGTATGTGATACCTTTAGAATGGCGGGAATTATTAGTATCAGCCAACTAGTTCGTCTGCGACTATTCGCGTACTTACGTACCAGAGGTACGCCAATATTACGGCCCGGTACTTCGTTTTTTTTCAGCCAAGTACCACGTAAATGCTATGTACTTTATCTTAAAAAACCAAATACAGTGCCAGTTCAAGTAGGTACGGCTAAAAATCTTAAATTATCGCACCCTGGTAGTTTCTGTTTGCCTAATTTATCGGATTCGATCTTTCATAACACCTTGGAATATAAGGAGTATACAATACGTCAATACATGTGAGTTTGACAGTGAGTGACTGGTTGGCATGGAGAACAAGGAAAAGACAATGCAACATCGGATTACTGGATCTTAATGGCCCTGTTATGAAAGGGCCACAACACTAAAGGTTCAAATCCACATCTTTGAATGGGATTCGTCACCTGTAGTTGAAGAATCAATGCAAGCTGTACAGAAGTGCTAACACGGAATTCTAACACAGAAGATAACATTAGAATTTACTTGTACCCAGTCCCTGAATGAGGATTGAAAAAATAATGGTGCATGATGGGAATCAAGACTCAAGTCAATTCTTTGTTGTTCCCATCATGCATCACACTCATCAGTCCACTGATCTATATATGTACTCAAAATGTGTAATTTGTAGCCTTGACAATTGTGTTAGACAATAGAATGCAATTTCCATATTTTCATTTTTTACAAATTTAACTTACAAATCAATTTACATTCTCTTCAGATCAATTAAGTTAACGTTAAAATGCAATCTTGATTTCATTTTTACAGAATCAATTTACAAATCAACTAACATTCTCTTCAAATCTTTTCAATACCTCGCTAGCGCTTGGCCGAAGCTTGGGGTCTATTGCCTTGCAACTATTGAATAGATATTTTAATTTTGCTTTAATTCTTAAACCATCAAGTGAATCTCCTAGGAACCAAACTACAACATTAGGAATTCTCCATATATCTATCTTTTCATCATAGCCTGGCATTTCTAAGCCGTTAAATGGTTTGTCATCAAATGGCCACCGCTGTTCTGGAGCCACAAACCAACCATACAACTCCCGATGACCACATTTTACTAATTGACCTAATTGGTGGTCAACTTTGGGCAGTGCGTCTAGGTCGTTAACAATGAGATGCAAATCATCTGTGATTAAAAATTGTGAGAGTGTTTTTATGAGATCATTTGTATCACACATGACTCTTACACCCAAAGGGCTGTCGTGTAAAAACACAAGTATCCGTAAATAATCTCTTGCTAATTGTATTCGTATGTTGAGTTCCTCATTAGTATGAAGATGTGGTAGGATTTGATTCAATTTGTCAGCAGAACCATGGTGATAATATGTTATCACCATCTAAATGAAGGAAAGGTTAATTGTAATTAGCTAATGGGGACAGTGGCAGACTTTTACTCACAAAAATGAGCTCTCTTAGTAGGTGGAGTGTGATGAGCCTAAGTACTACACGAAAAGGTAGAGCAGTAATCTACCTCCTGCTTTTCTTCACAAGTACCAAGAAGTTGCACAATCAGTTCACTGCCTTGTAATCCCTTGATCATCCTGGTGTTATGCCGACAATCATCCCAGTATATTGCACTTGAACACTTCATGTAAACAACAGTATAGCCATGCCAGTCGGCCAAGTAAATACTTTTGACAGCATTATTATGGCTTGCAGTACTTAACAACCCTCTAGTCCGCACATTCATTTCAATATCTGTACAGTCTAGCCATGGGTGACAACCAATCCATGACTTAAAGCTAAACGACCCTTTCTCACAGGGCAAACAAGAATTGTCAATTTGTGAGAAGGAATAGCCCTCTTTGCATTGCTCTAAGTGCTTTGTGGAAGCCTTTGGAAGTCTCTCAGTAGTTTGAAAACTACTCTCATGTTCACTGTTTGAGAACTGTCGCCAGTACACAACAAAAATTAGTAAAATAACTGATGAAATAAAAAGATAAAGTACAAAGTTCTTCACTGTCATATTTCAGTAAAAACGTCGTAAAATATGTAATCATCCATATACTTTGAATCACATCTTGATATAATTCTTCAACAAATTGATAAATTAAGAAATTTAATTTGCTATTCTTTATAGTTTACAATTTTTACATGTAGTATTTTATATTTTCTAATTACAATTTGTAACAATCAATGACAAAAACTTAAGGGTGGGGCATTTGGGCAATGAGTAAAAAATGTATTGTATCAGATTGAAATTTAATATCTAGGCACTAATCAAAAGAGATTATTATTTCTCTTGTGAGTCTATAGTTTTAGAAACGTTTTAGTTCACTAAAAGTTTTCATTTCTGTTTAAACTCTATCACAGACTCTATTTCCTCTGATTTTTTAAGACAATTACCCCTCCCCCCATACGTATGTGTTTGTCCCAACTTGGAGTTTGGTGAAAATGCGCGCGCAAATTGAATATTTTTAGGCAGAGGATCGAAGTTCAGGACTTGTTTATTTCGAAATTTTGCTATAAAATTTCACTTTTTGGCCTAAAACAACATGAAGACGTTTGATAACGTTAAAGCAGTGTTCAATGTCGCTCAAACAAGCTCTCAACACGAGGAAACGCTGTTCAAAGCCTTAGACAAGCTGGCAGAAAGCAGCGAAACACCAGATGAATTTCTCAAAGATTTTATTCATAACTTGAAGTATTGCATGATTGTGTTTCAAAAAGAGCCTGCCGTCGAAAGAATGATGGATTTTGTAGCTATTTATGTTACAAGAGAAGCAAAAAGCCAAACTGAGGTCAGAAAATTTAACAAAAAGTATAAAATAAACTTGCATGTTTTAATGTTTATAGTCTGATTTCTGAATTCTAGTATTCTACAAATATGTAAATACATATTTTCAAATCTTAATATAGATCGAATCATATTATGCACCTATCAATATTAATCCCGGGGGGTAAGGGTGCAGGCAATGGGTGGGGATTTGACCGTGAATTCTATCCCCACAGACATGCATTTGACAAAGATTTTTTGCCGGGGTGCGGGCAATTTGCCATTCGACATAATTTGACATGCAATTTCAGTACGAAGCTTGGAGTCTAGAATCGAGAAAACCTGAAGCCTGGAAACTTTTATTTTTTATTTTTCACATCCGCTTCTGGATTCTGGGGCTAAAATTTATGATGCCCAGACGCTTTTTGTGGCTCTTTATATTAAATATTATTAAAATATTTTGCCTCAATCTATCCCCTGGGTGCGCCTGTTTTGAAACATTTGATTATCTTAGAGTGCCCCACCAGCCGGCGTTTGACCCAATTTTTAAATTTGTTGTCAAATCCCCACCCATTGCCTGCACCCTTACCTCCTGGGATTAATATTAATAGGTGCATTATATGTAGTGTATATTTTAAAACCATTCTTTCAGATTTGGATGCCCCATTCAAACTAAGATGAAAGTTAATGAAAATTGCAATTCCCACAGACACAGTTTGTGTTTGACTAACTCAGTAACTCTCATCATCTCTCATCAACTTTGCACTTTGGTTCAAATTTTGATGAGGTTGCGTTGCATAAAACTATTATCCTCATTTGACCAGGGCTTTAGGCTCTTCCAATTAAAGCCTGGATGTCTGCAGCAAATTTATTCTGACTTTACAAGTTCTTGTTATTTCCAGCAAAAGAATGCATCCTATGCCGAGAACAGCGACGATGAAGAAAATGGCAATAGTGACAAGAACTTATTTCTATCAGATGTCCTGAACTTTCTGCTTGATGTGCATGATGCACGAGATAAAGCCGTCCGATATCGAGCTTGCCAGCTGGTCAGCAAAATATTTCGAAACATGCATGAAGAAGCAACCATCAATGAACAACTCGCAGATAAAATTTTGACATCGATGATGACCAGACTATGTGATAAAATTCCCATCATTCGATCGCAAGCCATTTGTGCATTATCAAGACTCCAAGATCCAATAGACCCAAAATGTCCTGTTGTTGAAGTGTATCTTTATTTGATGCAGTCCGACAACAGTGCTGATGTTAGGAAAATGACACTGCAGAATATTGCCATAACACAACATACATTGCCATACATTATAGGTAGGTAATAAGAAACCACACTGCTAAGGGTCTGTTCATATGATGACACTTACCGAGACGTCTCGCCTAGCAGGACAATTATTTCTGTGCTTTACAGTAGGGTGTATTGCAGGTCCTCGGCACAGAATAGGAAGTTATACCAGAAGCGTAACTCGAGCAAATATTTGTCCGCGTTTTTACAAGCGATTCGTCATCAATCACGCCATCCTGGCTAGTACAACCGGCACTTTGTACCTACCAAATCCTGATAAAAACTTCCGGCTGTACTAGCCAGGATAGCGTGGCCTGACGTGAGCGAGTTAAAAATTTTCGTGGACGTCAAACAATAAGGGAAACGACTAGAGTTACGCTTCTGGTATAACTTCCTATTCCGTGTCCTCGGGTTCAATTCCTGCCAGAGGGTCTATAGTTGCATTTTTTGCAGCTGCTTAAGCTATATCAGATTTTTTTCAGGGATTTTTTGGGGCCGTTAAACGGCCCCAAAAACTCCATCTTGAACTGAGTTTTGAAACTCAATCTTTTCACCAAAGTTTCAGTGCAGTAAAAATGAAGTTGTTTGAGTTAAATTCGTGACGTGTGGAAATTAGTTTTCAGTTGGAAACCCGACAATTAAGAAAAAATGGCTGGAATTCATCTCACAACACAAGAAAAACTATGCATTCGCCATCTTTAACCAGTTTATAGTGTCCCTTAGTGCCCCTGCTTTAAAACATTGCATCTCAACCACATTTATTGAGTACAGGTGTCAGCCCCCCGGTAGGGGGGGGGGGGATGCAGCCACCCCAGCTGTTCAGCTAAACTCAATCTTCTCTGCAAAAACGGACCCAAGAGAAAATCCTGAAAAAAACCCTGCTATATTTATTAATTGTATAACTATTATTCAGAAAGAACAAGAGATGTCAAAGATGGTGTGAGAAAATATGCATTTGTTGTTTTGGGTGAGAAAGTGAGCATCAGGGCTCTATCAATTGCACAGAGAGTTCAACTGCTTCATGATGGTTTAAACGACCGAGTGCCAAGCGTGAAACAAGCGTGTTATTCTAAGCTTCTCTTAAGTTGGGCTAAAGCTTGTGGTGAAGATGTCCTCAAGTTGTTAGCCCTACTAGATGTTGAGAACTCAGTTAAAACTGCTGAAACTGTTGTGAAAGAACTTCTGAAAGGTAAGGGTCATACTTTGGTACTCTGAAATATAGGCGATTATTTAATTAAGTTGTTTTTCACTTGTTTTCTTTTACTTATATAAGCAAATTAGCCTTAGATTTGAGGACAGAAATTTGCAGCTTCAACAGGGTTGAAATTATTGGCAATATGTATTGGCAAGCATCCCCAATATTTTGTGAGGTGTGGAACTATTTCAGGTGGGGGACATCTACCAATGGGCAGGCCCCTTCCCTTCTACTAGCCTCTTGGAGAAAATGTCAATATGAACTAGGGGATACAGAAATGTTTATGGTTTGTGGGACAAAATTTTAATGTATTCCATGTTAATCCATTAAACCCCCTCTCTAATAATCCCCCTCTCTAATAAGCCACCTCTCTAATAAACCCCCTTCTCTAATAAACCCCTCTCTCCAAGAAGCACCTCTCTCTAATAAGCTCTCCTCTCTAATATAGCCCCTCTCTAATAAACCCCTCCCTTTCTCATAAGCACCCTCTCTAATAAGCCCACCTCTCCAATAATCCCTCTTCTCTAATAAGTAATCATTATGATTAGTTTTATTAGTTAACTTATATAAGTTCACCTTTATAGTTTACCATGTTTTATCAAATCAATAATTTCCCCAAACCACATGGGTGGGGGCATCATGATAGAGGAATTACAGTACAAAATACAGTTATTATGATAATCGTATTTCCAAGAATTTTTCTGAAGAACAACTCGCAAGTACAGTCACTGAGGATTTCCTTCCTAGTCGTCTTATTACTAGGAAAGCCTGTCAGAAGTTACACTTACTACTATTTAATTTGGCGCTGTATTGAAGTCGTGTGCAGACTATGTGATAGCTGTGAGTGCCCGCGGAAATTAACTGAGCGAAAAATAATCTGCGCGAAAGCACATATTAATGACTCTGTTCTGCCGCATATCTTTCTCCCTTGATACTCTAGTTTTGTCCGTTTCAAGGGTCTTGAAATAGAAACTGTACGAAAATATTGTATTTGGAGTGTATAAAATAAATTTGCACAAATTTAAGACAATGCGTACTATGCGAATCTCGCGGCGGGGCTGGTGTATTAAGAAGCAAAACTGTGATTTTAAACACCCACAACATCTGCATCCAAAAAAGCCATGGGATAATATGCCTAAATACAGAATACGTTGCCCCTTTCTACAAAGGAGAGGGTTTTGCTTGAAAGGAGACCAATGCGATTTTTCACATAGTGATACCTCAAATATTCCGTCGACTCAAAGGCCTAACATGAACTATCCTAGTCCTTTTTTATCCTACCAGCAAAGGAAAATGCCAAATTACAACTGGCAAGTCCCCCCAAACTACCCCATGATACCATGGTCAACCTACCCTTGGCCAAAACCCCTAATGGATATCCCAATATATTCACCTCGTATAGCACATCAACCAACCTACCCCCTCCACCTACGACGCCCCGTTTATTGAGTCACGCGACCTCCCCCCTACGCACATTTAGAAATTTAATAACTGTTCCACTCACCAAACATACAACAAATACGAATGTACGTCACATGTATTTTAACACATCCAACCCCCTTACCCATTTTCAACCTATACCCGTTAGGATTACCTCTAGAAAAGGACTAAAACTAAATTATTTCGAGAGATCGATCAGGAACAATTTAATACGTATCCCTCTAGTGGATCCACAAGATATACCAAATTCTAACAATGAACGAAGGTTACCGAACGTTTTGATCCTAAATACAAGGTCTCTAGCTAATAAAACGGACGAGCTTGCAAACTTAGTGGAACTATATAAATCCAACCTGGTGTTTGTCACCGAAACATGGCTGTGTGATAAAATCCCGGACGAGGCTATTCAACTGCCGGGTATGACATCTATAAGGAAAGATAGAATCGGTCGTAGAGGTGGCGGTGTAGTCCTTTATATTTCCAATAGCATCCCCACCAAAACACGACACGATTTTTCTCAATCACCTTTCGAATGCCTCTGGGCTATCCTTCGACCAACATGGCTACCTAGATGTATTTCTCGAATAGCAGTAGCTGTGGTTTATTTGCCACCATCAACGACATCTGAAGACGTTGAACGCTTTTACGACTATTTTTACAGCTGCTATGACATATTGATCTCGGAAAGTCCTAGCACATCCTTTATTATAGCAGGAGATTTTAACCCTACCAGCAACGGATTTCGTCCCGCCAAATTAGTCAGGTATAGCAAATTGAAACAAATTGTTAAGAATCCTACAAGAGGATCAAACACTCTCGACCTATTATTTACAGATACATCTACATTTTTCGAGACCCCAAAAATTCTCGCCCCAATTGCAACGTCAGATCATGCAACTATCCTATTAGATGCCAAAGTTCATGTAACTCGAAAAAACGCCATAAGAAAAGTCAAGGTTAGACCATTAAAACAATCGTCTCTACAAGGCTTCGAAGAATACCTAAAACACTATGACTGGTTACCAGTTCTTTCTGAAAATAACGTAGATAACAAGGTCGATAGTTTTTTGAAAATAACCCATAACATTATTGACTTTTATTTTCCGACAAAGATAATTAAAGCACATGATGAAGACAAACCCTTCATAACTGGAAAAATTAAAAGTTTGATTAGTAAGCGAAACAAAGCCTATAAGAGCGGTAAATACATTCTCTTCAAGACTATTCGAAACCAAATTGTATCGGAGATTCGCGTGAGCAAAAGAAAATTTTATGAAGAAAAAATCCTCCCAACTTATCGACAAAATCCTAAAATATGGTGGAATAACATAAACAATATCGTTGGAAAGAAGAGAAATACCTCACCAACGCTTCTTGACCCCATCTCCGAACTACCAATGAATAATAAGCAAACGGCTGATCACATAAATTCATTCTTCTCAACTCTTACAAACGACTTCTCGGAAGTACGGGGAGATTGGCTATCACGGGGTGAACTAGACCCTCTCCCAACAATTACTGATGAAAATGTTGCAAAAAGACTGAGTGATCTTACCGTCGGGAAGGCAGCCGGTCCATACGACCCATACATGAAATTGATCAAGATGTTCGCGAAATATTTTGCTATCCCTTTGGCCGATATATACAACGAATCATTCATGTCAAGAATATTTCCCCAAATTTGGAAATTTTACACAGTCTGCGCGATTCCGAAGATTACGCCTTGTTCGAATGTTGAAGACCTGCGTCCAATCTCTCTCACTAGTGTCCTATCCAAGGTTCAAGAGTCGTATGTGGTTGAGTGGGTACGCGAAGATATAAAAGGAAAAGTGAGCGAAGCTCAATTTGGAGGTCTGCCAGGTTCTTCGGCAGTCTTAGCACTTGTCTGTCTTGCACACAACTGGTATTCGGCTATGGAGAACCATGGGAATGTGGTGAGAATAATTTTCCTGGATTTTCGAAAAGCGTTCGACCTAATTGACCACAATAAGTTACTCCAGAACTTCGAGAAAATAGGTGTTAGACCAGCATTGCTAGCTTGGCTCGGGTCATACCTCCAAGGCAGATCACAAGTTACAAAAGTCGGAAACACTTTTTCCGACCCTGCATATATTAAAGGTGGGGTGCCACAAGGTAGTAAAATCGGTCCCTTAGCCTTCATAGTTCATATAAACGATCTCCCATCAGTGGTTCAGTCATCTGATGATAACAGTGATACTGTTTCAATGTTTATGGATGACACTACCATGTCTGAAGTTTTAAACGTTTCCGATCATATCTCTGGAGAATCGATCGGCAACTCCCAACGTAATTTGGAGAGTGTATTACAATTTACGAACGACGAAAATATGCAACTGAATTTAAAAAAATGCAAAGAAATGCACATCGACTTTCGTAAGAATAAAACGATTATACCCCCAACTACATTAGGGGAGCAGTCTCTCACTAAAGTAAGATCTTACAAGCTACTGGGTATCTGGTTCGACGATGACCTTAAATGGAAAACGAACACTGAGTACATCACAAAAAAGGCAGCTAAGAGACTATACTTTATGAAGATTCTAAAGAGTTATAATGCGCCAAAAGAAGCTCTGAAGACTTTCTACGTAGCAGTAGTGAGATCAGTTTTGGAATATGGCGCCCAAGTTTGGAATGGCGGGTTGACAATGGAGCAAAGCGAAGATATCGAACGAATCCAGAAAAGAGCGTTAAGGATAATTTATCCGGAACTAAAATACCATGAAGCACTAATGGAATCGAACCTCAAAACGCTAACCGACCGACGCGATGACATGTGTGTCCAACTTATTAAGGACATGTCAAACCCGAATCATAAACTTAACCACCTCTTACCAAAGAAAACTTCCCAAATAAAGCAACGAGAAACGAGAATGAATGAGGCAACGTACTATAACTTTGCATGTAAAACAGAACGTTTTAAACATAGTCCAATTGTATATGCAATTGGCAAATATAATCTTTATATTGCTAAGTAAGCATGAGGGTTTATATATTATAGAGAGTAATAGCTAACATAATATAATTCTATCTGTAAATACGACAATAGTTTTAAGACTTTTTACATTGAACTAGCTTTAGTAAAGTAGAGACCATAGTATTAATACTTTTTACATTACATTTTATCATTGTAAAAGTTCCATCACTGTAAACATAACTGTATTTTAGCTTTTCAAGCTATTTAGTTAATGTAATAAACCATTATTATTATAAGTAGTTGCGATCAGCTACTGGAGACGACTTAGTATTCTTCCTTTTCTCGAATGAAACCCTTTAGGAACTGCAAATGATGCACTGTCATTCCACGTGAAGTTGTTAAAAGAATCGATGGAAGAAGCAGGTCGAACTATTCCTTCAGAGAAGTTAGATTGTGAGCGAGCGCTGTTCTGGCAATGTCTTGTTGAACACTGTGTCAGTCTCGGTACTAAAGGACAAGATGCTGTAGATGCAATATTACCCGAGATATCTCACTTCTGTGAATATATACAAAGGTACATAACGGCTTAGAATGTTTGTACTGTGACTGCAGGGTGCGATAATCCAAAATTTTTAGACGTACTTGTCTGGTACGCCAATGATTGTTGCCGCGTACTTGCGCTAGAAGTGAACAAACTCAATCTGTACTTAGTCTTTATACAGAAAGTACAGAAAGAACAGGTTTCTGAAAAGTGTATTCAAACTACTATGCAATCGACCTCAACATGCCGGTGCTATCAGTCCAATCATATTTCATGCCAAGACATGTTAGACTTACACATATACCAATCAATTAAATTACGGTATTGAATACCTTGGGCTTGGAAAGGTCATATGGTACCAGCAAAATGTAAGTACGCAGATAGCAAGAGTACCGCGTACCGTAATATTGGGGGTACCTCCAGTACATTATCGCACCCTGGAGGGACTCTGAGTCATCCATATCCGTAATTTCACAGCCTTTCAGACATTTTTACTCAAAGTTGAAAAACGCAGCCTTCTTAGAACCGAGTCCAGATTGCTAATCCTGCTCAGTTTTGCCAATTATAACGCTCTGGCTATAAGCTATCAATCTCCGCAGAAAACCACATAGCAACTAATGTGAATATGTGATACACAATTACATATATTTACACAATAATTTCGTTTAGCTACATAGACAAGTGCTTCTCAAGTTGTGACATTGAAAGTGAGTTACACGAAGTGTTCATTATGCAGCAGTTACTGACAATTGCAGCTCACATGGATCTCTCAGATGAAGTTGGCAGGTGCGTGAAATACAACGTCGGGTAACATCTCCACATGTTTTGCGCATGCACGAATATATTTGTATTTGATCTTGACCCCAATCACAACCTGCAGTATTGCGGCGCATCACATTAGGATAAAACCATGTTTTACAGTGTCCGGAATAAAACACAATTTTTCGGAACTAGATCCAACCAGGTCTGCTCGGAAACCGTTTCTTGAAGGCACAGTTCAGCCTTTTGAATGATGGTTTTTAACTCGCATTACAACCCTTTTAATTGAAGAAACTACAGTAACTAGGAAAATCAATTAAGCATAATTCAAGATCAGTGATCTCAATGTTTTTAACATTTTTTAACACTTTTAATTTTAAAAACATGTAGTTCACTGATTTTGAATTATGCTTGATTGAGTTTTCCTAATTAATGCGCCTTAAAACCCATCATTCAAAAGGCTGAACATACGCTCCTGTCTTTGTGTATTGTCGACCGTCAGAAACATTTTAATATGCACTTTAACTACAACTCCTTAGCCTGAAGATCTGTTCAAACATTTGACTGATGTTCAAATACGTAAAGTAGATATTCTTGTTGTTCAATAAAAGGTTTCAGCCATCGCGCTTTTTCGGATTTTTTCACAACTGGAACTCTGTTCTTCCACTTCCACAAATGGAACTCTGTTCAAAAAATCCGAGTACAGCTGCACCACTGAAGCTTGGTTTCCATTCGGGTCGCCACGATCCTATATGCATGAATAGATTTTATGATTGGTTTATTATGGTAAACAATGAATTAACACAATACATCAGAAAAATAAATTTTCTAAGAAAGACTCGCACACATCCATTTCACAGGAAGAAATTGTCAAAACTGGTTCAAGAGATGATGGTTAACCCGAAGATCCCAACATTTCTTATTCCAATACTTCATGAAAGATTCACTACTTTGGAGCCAGATGAAGAAATCAGGATTAACCAGATAGCAGGAGTGATCGCTGATATCAAAGAACCAATCACAATCGTGGAAACTCCACAAATCAATGGAAACAACAGGACGAGAGAGTTGAAGGTGGGAACTTCGGGTCAATTACCATCATTTGAGTATTGGCTTTCAATTTAATTTAGGCAATATTCACGATGCAACCATATGAAGTATACACGCGTAAAAACGCACAGCTTGTAACAAGTCTGCAAATAAGTTGTTACAAGTCTGTTCACAAGCTGTCAACAAGTTGTCTTCGCACTGCTTGTTCCCAGTTGTTGTAACAAGTTTGGAACAAGCTGTTAGCAACTTGTAACAAGCTTGATGGCATTATTGAGACTTGTTACAAGGTTCTAACGAGTCTGATACAGTCATGATATGACAAGAATGTTACAAGGTTGACGACACAAGGTTGTAACAATTTGTTATATCAAGCATGTGACTTGTCAGAACAACCTTGTAACAAGTCTGATAATTTCGGCAAGGTCGTTACAAGTTGTTCCAAAAGTGTTGACAACTTGTGACAAACAGTGCGAAGACAACTTGTTGACGGCTTGTTTGACAAACTTGTTACAAGAGGTGAGATTTTTGCGTGTGTAGTTTTTCGAAAGTTTTTCGACGACGTCTCGTTGCGAACTCGTGACATTCATGCGAAAAGAGTCTGTCAACGCTCTACCAAAAGTCCTGGGTATTCTCGGCTCGGCTGATAACGCTTAGCTCGACTGAAACTGAGAATACCAATCAGCATTTAAAATAGGCTTTTTCAATATATAGATACTTTTAATTTGTTTTCTAGCTTGCTGGCATTAAAGTAAAGATCAATCAACTACGAGATGAATTGGAAAGTTTTGTGTCAGCTCAAGAATATGATAAAGCCGCTGAAGCGAAGAGCAAACTCACTGAACTGGATCAAGAAAAATCCGATCTGGAGACCGAGGCAAATTCTGTTAATAATTTTCAAACAAGAATTGAAAAGGTAGGAATCACTGGAGTAAAAGTTAAGACAGGACATGGTCATGGAAAAAAGTGCGAATCAGAGTATTAAAATCTTCGTTTTCGGACTTACCGTTGTTTTGTATTAAAAATATTCAGTGGTGCCTTTATATAAGCTCTCTTGCATACTAGTTCACTTACTTACTAGTTTACTTTGTTTACTAGTTCTCTTGCTTACTAGTTCTTGTTTACTAGTTTAGTTTCTTACTTACTAGTTGTTGTTTTACTAGTTGTTTCTTGCTTACTAGTTCTAGTTCTCTTGCTTACTAGTTCACTTACTTACTAATTTACTTTGTTTACTAGTTCACTTGCTTACTAGTTCTTGTTTACTAGTTTAGTTTCTTACTTACTAGTTCTTGTTTTACTAGTTGTTTCTTGCTTACTAGTTCTAGTTCTCTTGCTTACTAGTTCACTTACTTACTAGTTTACTTTGTTTACTAGTTCTCTTGCTTACTAGTTCTTGTTTACTAGTTTAGTTTCTTACTTACTAGTTCTTGTTTTACTAGTTGTTTCTTGCTTACTAGTTCTAGTTCTCTTGCTTACTAGTTCACTTACTTACTAGTTTACTTTGTTTACTTTGTTTACTAGTTCTCTTGCTTACTAGTTCTTGTTTACTAGTTTAGTTTCTTACTTACTAGTTCTTGTTTTACTAGTTGTTTCTTTCTTGCTAGTTCTTGTTTTACTAGTTGTTTCTTGCTTACTAGTTCTAGTTCTCTTGCTTACTAGTTCACTTACTTACTAGTTTACTTTGTTTACTAGTTCTCTTGCTTACTAGTTCTTGGTTTACT
>CACRXK020002011.1:0-47222 GCA_902702795.2 Paramuricea clavata | reverse complement strand
AGATCAATTCATACGAATTCAAATTTCTTCTTTCTTCCTCCGCGTTTCTTATTGGTCAATCGGTTCTGAAACGAAATCTAATTGGCTAATCTAAAAGTAACGGCAAGTTGAATTGATCAACTTGGGAAGCAAGTTTTTAACCGTTTTTCTCTAACCATTATTTGGAAACGTTTGATGAAACAATAGCTTAAAATCTTCGCTTTCGAGTCCGGAATTCAGAAAATAACAACTGGCAGCGGTGGGATTCGAACCCACGTTATCGAAATGACTGGTGCCTAAAACCAGCGCCTTAGACCACTCGGCCACGCTACCATATGGGATGCGGAACAACATTTTTTCAACAATAAGTTTCCAGAAATCTTCAAATAACCCGGGAACTTTAACCTGGAGTGGAGAAATTCATTAATGAGACGTCAAACATCAAATGGTTCTGTGGTGTAATGGTTAGCACTTTGGACTCTGAATCCAAAGATCCGAGTTCGAGTCTCGGCAAAACCTCAAGTCTAACATTATTTTTGTTTCCTTAACGTTGTTTCGGTGTACTCCATTGTTCCATATGGTTTCTTCTTTACCGAAGATAGTACATCCGGAATGACCCTTCTCCAATACGCCCTTTTTCGCAAGAGGGAAATGCCAAGGAAGCCCTACGCATCAATTCATTTCTATCGGCTGCCTTCGGGAATTTTAGTCATATACCTTCATATAAAATCTGCAACAAATATATCTTATTTTTCCTGAAAGCATAATTATATAACTTGTCGGTGACATGCGCTGTGTGAAAGAAAAAGTGGTAAGTTTGCTCTCTGCCAAACTATCGCAGATACGTATGCGTTGTAAATTATTCTCATTGTTATTTAGTTTACCAAAGGTAAAGCAGGATTCAGGAGGGACCGATATCAATATACACAATTAGTATGAATTTTGCATCTGAAATGAGCTTTCGCGCGTTCTTATTGGCTTGTTGACTAGTAAATCTGAGGCAGCATTTACTAGCAGACTGGTAAATAATGCTTTTCAAAAAGAATGATTCGACAAATCTTGTTTCGAAGTCGACACAATATTGAAAAAATCGTCCCAGAAAACGAAAAAAGGACAAAATGTTGTATTTACAGTATAACTTGAAAGGTAGAATTTCATTATTATTTTTCTGCGTCAAACATATTCACGGTTAATTTAAAACTTATTTAATACTCCGAAACATTCGCTTCAAACAACTAGCAAAAACACTCCCGGCTGTTGGACGTGCCATTGTTTTTTAAACAATTTTGTTTTGCGTCCTATAAATTTCCAATTTCTATTTTCTACGATACTATTTCGTTTGATATGTCATGTTTCCAATGTGGTGTATGGAGTTCAGACCGCTGTATTGTGTTTTCGAAACTTGTAAAGTCAAAAGTGTTATTATTAACTTTATTTAGAACGATAAAGTTTTGCATTTCATTTTACCAAATTCCTCAACCATTTCCTGAATGAATTAATGCTAAATAGAAACTACTTTTAATTCTTTCAATTAATGCAAGAAACACTGCAACAGCATTAGTGAACAGCCCGAAAAAAGTTTTATTTCTGAAATTTAACTGAACTGATATTCGGATATTTCGTTTTGTTCATTAAATATTTATACTAAAACAATTATTCGCCTCAGGCTCAGTGAATAAGGTGAATATTCACCAAGACGTCGAATTGATGGTTTTTCTCCTCTAACGACTTCGCCTACGGCGAATAATTGTTAATTGGTTAAAGTACCCGGTAGAGCAGTGTGGCGCAGTGGAAGCGTGCTGGGCCGATAACCCAGAGGTCAATGGATCGAGACCATTTCCTGCTATTATTTTTACGCCCAAATCTGCTTCATTCCGAAACGAAAAGTTTGGGAAAAAATAACACCGTTAAAATGACTTGCTCCCGTGGCCCAGTCGGTTAGTGCGTCGTACTTATAAGCAGTAGTGAAGTATATGCGAAGGTCGAGGGTTCGATCCCCTCCGGGAGCAAGTTTTTAGCAAATTTTCCCTAACCAGTATTTGGAATCATTTACTGTCGATGCAATAGAAGTTTGGATAAAATATTGCATGAATTAGTTTCCTCAAGTAGATCAGTTCATACGAATTCAAATTTCTTTTTTCTTCCTCCGCGTTTCTTATTGGTCAATCGGTTCTGAAACGAAATCTAATTGGCTAATCTAAAAGTAACGGCAAGTTGAATTGATCAACTTGGGAAGCAAGTTTTTAACCATTTTATCTCTAACCATTATTTGGAAACGTTTGATGAAACAATAGCTTAAAATCTTCGAATTCGAATCCGGAATTCATAAAATAACAACTGGCAGCGGTGGGACTCGAACCCACCTCATCGAAATGACTGATGCCTAAAACCAGCGCCTTAGACCACTCGGCCACGCTACCATATGGGATGCGGAACGACATTTTTTCAACAATAAGTTTCCAGAAATCTTCAAATAACCCGGGAACTTTAACCTGGAGTGGAGAAATTCATTAATGAGACGTCAAACATCAAATGGTTCTGTGGTGTAATGGTTAGCACTTTGGACTCTGATTCCAAGGATCCGAGTTCGAGTCTCGGCAGAACCTCAAGTCTAACATTATTTTTGTTTCCTTAACGTTGTTTCGGTGTACTCCATTGTTCCATATGGTTTCTTGTTTGCCGAAGATAGTACATCCGGAATGACCCTTCTCCAATACGCCCTTTTTCACAAGAGGGAATTGCCAAGGAAGCCCTAGGCATCAATTCATTTCTATCGGCTGCCTTCGGGAATTTTAGTCATATGCCTTCATATAAAATCTGCAACAAATATATCTTATTTTTCCTGAAAGCGTAATTATATAACTTGTCGGTGACATGCGCTGTGTGAAAGAAAAAGAGGTAAGTTTTCTCTCTCCCAAACTATCGCAGATTCGTATGCGTTGTAAATTATTCTCATTGTTATTTAATTTCCCAAAGGTAAAGCAGGATTCAGGAGGGACCGATATCAATATACACAATTAGTATACATTTTGCATCTCAAATGAGCTTTCGCGCATTCTCATTGGCTTGTTGACTAGTAAATCTGAGGCAGTATTTACTAGCAGACTAGTAAATAATGCTTTTCACAAAAGAATGATTCGACAAATTTTGTTTCGAAGTCTACACAATATTGAAAAAATCGTCCCAGAAAACGAAAAAAGGACAAAATGTTGTATTTACAGTATAACTTGAAAGGTAGAATTTCTTTATTATTTTTCTGTGTCAAACACATTCACGGATAATTTAAAACTTGTTTAAAACTCCGAAATATTCGCTTCAAACAATTAGCAAAATCTCTTCCGGATGTTGGACGTACTATTCTTTTTTAAACAATTTTGTTTTGTGTCCTATAAATTTCCAATTTGTATTTTCTACGATACTATTTCTTTTGACATGTCATGTTTCCATTGTGCTGTATGGAGTTCTGACCGCTGTACTGTGTTTTCGAAACTTCTAAAGTAAAAAGTGTTATTATCAACTTTATTTCGAACGATAAAGTTTTACATTTCATTTTACCAAATTCCTCAGCCATTTCCCGAAGGAATTAATGCTAAACACAAACTACTTTTAATTCTTTCAATTAATGCAAGAAACCCTGCAATACTATTAGTGAACAGCCCGAAAACAGTTTTATTTCTGAAATTTAATTGAAATGTTATTCGGATATTTTGTTTTGTTCATTAAATATTTATACTAAAACAATTATTCGCCTCAGGCTCAGTGAATAAGGTGAATATTCACCAAGACGTCGACTGGATGGTTATTCTCCGCTAATAACTTCGCCTACGGCGAATAATTGTTAATTGATTAATGTACCCTGTAGAGCAGGGTGGCGCAGTGGAAGCGTGCTGGGCCCATAACCCAGAGGTCAATGGATCGAGACCATTTCCTGCTATTATTTTTACGACCAAACCTGCTTCATTCCGAAACAAAAAGTTTGGAAAATAATAACACCGTTAACATGACTTGCTCCCGTGGCCCAGTCGGTTAGTGCGTCGTACTTATAAGCAGTACTGAAGTATATGCGAAGGTCGAGGGTTCGATCCCCTCCTGGAGCAAGTTTTTAGCAATGTTTCCCTAACCAGTATTTGGAATCATTTACTGTCGATGCAATGGAAGTTTGGATGAAATATTGCATGAATTAGTTTCCTCAAGTAGATCAATTCATACGAATTCAAATTTCTTCTTTCTTCCTCCGCGTTTCTTATTGGTCAATCGGTTCTGAAACGAAATCTAATAAATTAATCTAAAAGTAACGGCAAGTTGAATTGATCAACTTGGGAAGCAAGTTTTTAACCATTTTTCTCTAACCATTATTTGGAAACGTTTGATGAAACAATAGATAAAAATCTTCGAATTCGAATCCGGAATTCATAAAATAACAACTGGCAGCGGTGGGACTCGAACCCACGTCATCGAAATGACTGATGCCTAAAACCAGCGCCTTAGACCACTCGGCCACGCTACCATATGGGATGCGGAACGACATTTTTTCAACAATAAGTTTCCAGTAATCTTCAAATAACCCGGGAACTTTAACCTGGAGTGGAGAAATTTATTAATGAGACGTCAAACATCAAATGGTTCTGTGGTGTAATGGTTAGCACTTTGGACTCTGAATCCAAGGATCCGAGTTCGAGTCTCGGCAAAACCTCAAGTCTAACATTATTTTTGTTTCCATAACGTTGTTTCGGTGTACTCCATTGTTCCATATGGTTTCTTCTTCGCCGAAGATAGTACATCCGTAATGACCCTTCTCCAATAAGCCCTTTTTCACAAGATGGAATTGCCAAGGAAACTCTAGGCATCAATTCATTTCTATCGGCTGCCTTCGGGAATTTTAGTCATATGCCTTCGTATAAAATCTGCAACAAATATATCTTATTTTTCCTGAAAGCGTAATTATATAACTTGTCGGTGACATGCGCTGTGAGAAAGAAAAAGAGGTAAGTTTTCTCTCTGCCAAACTATCGCTAATTCGTATGCGTTGTAAATTATTCTCATTGTTATTTAATTTCCCAAAGGTAAAGCAGGATTCAGGAGGGACCGATATCAATATACACAATTAGTATACATTTTGCAACTCAAATGAGCTTTCGCGCATTCTCATTGGCTTGGTCACTAGTAAATCTGAGGCAGAATTTACTAGCAGACTAGTAAATAATCCTTTTCACAAAAGAATGATTCGACAAATTTTGTTTCGAAGTCTACACAATATTGAAAAAATCGTCCCAGAAAACAAAAAAAGGACAAAATGTTGTGTTTACAGTATAACTTGAAAGGTAGAATTTCTTTATTATTTTTCTGTGTCAAACATATTCACGGATAATTTAAAACTTATTTAAAACTCCGAAACATTCGCTTCAAACAATTAGCAAAATCTCTTCCGGATGTTGGACGTACTATTCTTTTTTAAACAATTTTGTTTTGCGTCCTATAAATTTCCAATTTGTATTTTTTACGATACTATTTCTTTTGATATGTCATGTTTCCATTGTGCTGTATGGAGTTCTGACCGCTGTACTGTGTTTTCGAAACTTCTAAAGTAAAAAGTGTTATTATCAACTTTATTTCGAACGATAAAGTTTTACATTTCATTTTACCAAATTCCTCAGCCATTTCCCGAAGGAATTAATGCTAAACACAAACTACTTTTAATTCTTTCAATTAATGCAAGAAACCCTGCAATACTATTAGTGAACAGCCCGAAAACAGTTTTATTTCTGAAATTTAATTGAAATGTTATTCGGATATTTTGTTTTGTTCATTAAATATTTATACTAAAACAATTATTCGCCTCACGCTCAGTGAATAAGGTGAATATTCACCAAGACGTCGACTGGATGGTTATTCTCCGCTAATGACTTCGCCTACGGCGAATAATTGTTAATTGATTAATGTACCCTGTAGAGCAGGGTGGCGCAGTGGAAGCGTGCTGGGCCCATAACCCAGAGGTCAATGCATCGAGACCATTTCCTGCTATTATTTTTACGCCCAAACCTGCTTCATTCCGAAACAAAAAGTTTGGAAAATAATAACACCGTTAACATGACTTGCTCCCGTGGCCCAGTCGGTTAGTGCGTCGTACTTATAAGCAGTACTGAAGTATATGCGAAGGTCGAGGGTTCGATCCCCTCCGGGAGCAAGTTTTTAGCAATTTTTCCCTAACCAGTATTTGGAATCATTTATTGTCGATGCAATGGAAGTTTGGATAAAATATTGCATGAATTAGTTTCCTCAAGTAGATCAATTCATACGAATTCAAATTTCTTCTTTCTTCCTCCGCGTTTCTTATTGGTCAATCGGTTCTGAAACGAAATCTAATTGGCTAATCTAAAAGTAACGGCAAGTTGAATTAATCAACTTGGGAAGCAAGTTTTTAACCATTTTATCTCTAACCATTATTTGGAAACGTTTGATGAAACAATAGCTTAAAATCTTCGAATTCGAATCCGGAATTCATAAAATAACAACTGGCAGCGGTGGGACTCGAACCCACCTCATCGAAATGACTGGTGCCTAAAACCAGCGCCTTAGACCACCCGGCCACGCTACCATATGGGATGCGGAACGACTTTTTTTCAACAATAAGTTTCCAGAAATCTTCAAATAACCCGGGAACTTTAACCTGGAGTGGAGAAATTCATTAATGAGACGTCAAACATCAAATGGTTCTGTGGTGTAATGGTTAGCACTTTGGACTCTGAATCCAAGGATCCGAGTTCGAGTCTCGGCAGAACCTCAAGTCTAACATTATTTTTGTTTCCATAACGTTGTTTCGGTGTACTCCATTGTTCCATATGGTTTCTTGTTTGCCGAAGATAGTACATCCGGAATGACCCTTCTCCAATAAGCCCTTTGTCACAAGAGGGAAATGCCAAGGAAGCCCTACGCATCAATTCATTTCTATCGGCTGCCTTCGGGAATTTTAGTCATATGCCTTCGGATAAAATCTGCAACAAATATATCTTATTTTTCCTGAAAGCGTAATTATATAACTTGTCGTTGACATGCGCTGTGTGAAAGAAAAAGAGGTAAGTTTTCTCTCTGCCAAACTATCGCTGATTCGTATGCGTTGTAAATTATTCTCATTGTTATTTAATTTCCCAAAGGTAAAGCAGGATTCAGGAGGGACCGATATCAATATACACAATTAGTATACATTTTGCATCTCAAATGAGCTTTCGCGCATTCTCATTGGCTTGTTGACTAGTAAATCTGAGGCAGTATTTACTAGCAGACTAATAAATAATGCTTTTCACAAAAGAATGATTCGACAAATTTTGTTTCGAAGTCTACACAATATTGAAAAAATCGTCCCAGAAAACGAAAAAAGGACAAAATGTTGTATTTACAGTATAACTTGAAAGGTAGAATTTCTTTATTATTTTTCTGTGTCAAACATATTCACGGATAATTTAAAACTTATTTAAAACTCCGAAACATTCGCTTCAAACAATTAGCAAAATCTCTTCCGGATGTTGGACGTACTATTCTTTTTTAAACAATTTTGTTTTGCGTCCTATAATTTCCAATTTCTATTTTCTACGATACTATTTCTTTTGATATGTCATGTTTCCATTGTGCTGTATGGAGTTCTGACCGCTGTACTGTGTTTTCGAAACTTCTAAAGTAAAAAGTGTTATTATCAACTTTATTTCGAACGATAAAGTTTTACATTTCATTTTACCAAATTCCTCAGCCATTTCCCGAAGGAATTAATGCTAAACACAAACTACTTTTAATTCTTTCAATTAATGCAAGAAACCCTGCAATACTATTAGTGAACAGCCCGAAAACAGTTTTATTTCTGAAATTTAATTGAAATGTTATTCGGATATTTTGTTTTGTTCATTAAATATTTATACTAAAACAATTATTCGCCTCAGGCTCAGTGAATAAGGTGAATATTCACCAAGACGTCGACTGGATGGTTATTCTCCGCTGACTTCGCCTACGGCGAATAATTGTTAATTGATTAATGTACCCTGTAGAGCAGGGTGGCGCAGTGGAAGCGTGCTGGGCCCATAACCCAGAGGTCAATGGATCGAGACCATTTCCTGCTATTATTTTTACGCCCAAACCTGCTTCATTCCGAAACAAAAAGTTTGGAAAATAATAACACCGTTAACATGACTTGCTCCCGTGGCCCAGTCGGTTAGTGCGTCGTACTTATAAGCAGTACTGAAGTATATGCGAAGGTCGAGGGTTCGATCCCCTCCGGGAGCAAGTTTTTAGCAATTTTTCCCTAACCAGTATTTGGAATCATTTACTGTCGATGCAATGGAAGTTTGGATAAAATATTGCATGAATTAGTTTCCTCAAGTAGATCAATTCATACGAATTCAAATTTCTTCTTTCTTCCTCCGCGTTTCTTATTGGTCAATCGGTTCTGAAACGAAATCTAATTGGCTAATCTAAAAGTAACGGCAAGTTGAATTGATCAACTTGGGAAGCAAGTTTTTAACCATTTTTCTCTAACCATTATTTGGAAACGTTTGATGAAACAATAGCTTAAAATCTTCGATTTCGAGTCCGGAATTCAGAAAATAACAACTGGCAGCGGTGGGATTCGAACCCACGTCATCGAAATGACTGGTGCCTAAAACCAGCGCCTTAGACCACTCGGCCACGCTACCATATGGGATGCGGAACGACATTTTTTCAACAATAAGTTTCCAGAAATCTTCAAATAACCCGGGAACTTTAACCTGGAGTGGAGAAATTCATTAATGAGACGTCAAACATCAAATGGTTCTGTGGTGTAATGGTTAGCACTTTGGACTCTGAATCCAAAGATCCGAGTTCGAGTCTCGGCAAAACCTCAAGTCTAACATTATTTTTGTTTCCTTAACGTTGTTTCGGTGTACTCCATTGTTCCATATGGTTTCTTCTTTACCGAAGATAGTACATCCGGAATGACCCTTCTCCAATACGCCCTTTTTCGCAAGAGGGAAATGCCAAGGAAGCCCTACGCATCAATTCATTTCTATCGGCTGCCTTCGGGAATTTTAGTCATATACCTTCATATAAAATCTGCAACAAATATATCTTATTTTTCCTGAAAGCATAATTATATAACTTGTCGGTGACATGCGCTGTGTGAAAGAAAAAGTGGTAAGTTTGCTCTCTGCCAAACTATCGCAGATACGTATGCGTTGTAAATTATTCTCATTGTTATTTAGTTTACCAAAGGTAAAGCAGGATTCAGGAGGGACCGATATCAATATACACAATTAGTATGAATTTTGCATCTGAAATGAGCTTTCGCGCGTTCTTATTGGCTTGTTGACTAGTAAATCTGAGGCAGCATTTACTAGCAGACTGGTAAATAATGCTTTTCAAAAAGAATGATTCGACAAATCTTGTTTCGAAGTCGACACAATATTGAAAAAATCGTCCCAGAAAACGAAAAAAGGACAAAATGTTGTATTTACAGTATAACTTGAAAGGTAGAATTTCATTATTATTTTTCTGCGTCAAACATATTCACGGTTAATTTAAAACTTATTTAATACTCCGAAACATTCGCTTCAAACAACTAGCAAAAACACTCCCGGCTGTTGGACGTGCCATTGTTTTTTAAACAATTTTGTTTTGCGTCCTATAAATTTCCAATTTCTATTTTCTACGATACTATTTCGTTTGATATGTCATGTTTCCAATGTGGTGTATGGAGTTCAGACCGCTGTATTGTGTTTTCGAAACTTGTAAAGTCAAAAGTGTTATTATTAACTTTATTTAGAACGATAAAGTTTTGCATTTCATTTTACCAAATTCCTCAACCATTTCCTGAATGAATTAATGCTAAATAGAAACTACTTTTAATTCTTTCAATTAATGCAAGAAACACTGCAACAGCATTAGTGAACAGCCCGAAAAAAGTTTTATTTCTGAAATTTAACTGAACTGATATTCGGATATTTCGTTTTGTTCATTAAATATTTATACTAAAACAATTATTCGCCTCAGGCTCAGTGAATAAGGTGAATATTCACCAAGACGTCGAATTGATGGTTTTTCTCCTCTAACGACTTCGCCTACGGCGAATAATTGTTAATTGGTTAAAGTACCCGGTAGAGCAGTGTGGCGCAGTGGAAGCGTGCTGGGCCGATAACCCAGAGGTCAATGGATCGAGACCATTTCCTGCTATTATTTTTACGCCCAAATCTGCTTCATTCCGAAACGAAAAGTTTGGGAAAAAATAACACCGTTAAAATGACTTGCTCCCGTGGCCCAGTCGGTTAGTGCGTCGTACTTATAAGCAGTAGTGAAGTATATGCGAAGGTCGAGGGTTCGATCCCCTCCGGGAGCAAGTTTTTAGCAAATTTTCCCTAACCAGTATTTGGAATCATTTACTGTCGATGCAATAGAAGTTTGGATAAAATATTGCATGAATTAGTTTCCTCAAGTAGATCAGTTCATACGAATTCAAATTTCTTTTTTCTTCCTCCGCGTTTCTTATTGGTCAATCGGTTCTGAAACGAAATCTAATTGGCTAATCTAAAAGTAACAGGAAGTTGAATTGATCAACTTGGGAAGCAAGTTTTTAATTATTTTTCTCTAACATTATTTGGAAACGTTTGATGAAACAATACGTTAAAATCTTCGATTTCGTGTCCGGAATTCAGAAAATAACAACTGGCAGCGGTGGGATTCGAACCCACGTCATCGAAATGACTGGTGCCTAAAACCAGCGCCTTAGACCACTCGGCCACGCTACCATATGGGATGCGGAACGACATTTCTTGAACAATAAGTTTTGGACTCTGAATCCAAGGATCCGAGTTCGAGTCTCGGAAGAACCTCAAGTCTAACATTATTTTTGTTTGCTTAACGTTGTTTCGGTGTACTCCATTTTTCCATATGGTTTCTTCTTCGCCGAAGATAGTACATCCGGAATGACCCTTCTCCAATACGCCCTTTGTCACAAGAGGGAATTGCCAAGGAAACTCTAGGCATCAATTCATTTCTATCGGCTGCCTTCGGGAATTTTAGTCATATGCCTTCATATAAAATCTGCAACAAAAGACAACAAATATATCTTATTTTTCCTGAAAGCGTAATTATATAACTTGTCGGTGACATGCGCTGTGTGAAAGATAAAGAGGTAAGTTTTCTCTCTGCCAAACTATCGCAGATACGTATGCGTTGTAAATTATTCTCATTGTTATTTAATTAATTTACCAAAGGTAAAGCAGGATTCAGGAGGGACAGATATCAATATACACAATTAGTATAAATTTTGCATCTCAAATGAGCTTTCGCGCGTTCTCATTGGCTTGTTGACTAGTAAATCTGAGGCAGTATTTACTAGCAGACTGGTAAATAATGCTTTTCAAAAAGAATGATTCGAAAAATCTTGTTTCGAAGTCGACACAATATTGAAAAAATCGTCCCAGAAAACGAAAAAAGCACAAAATGTTGTATTAACAGTGTAACTTGAAAGGTAGAATTTCATTATTATTTTTCTGTGTCAAACATATTCACGGATAATTTAAAACTTCTTTGAAACTCCGAAACATTCGCTTCAAACAATTGGCAAAAGCTCTCCCGGCTGTTGGACGTGCCATTGTTTTTAAACAATTTTGTTTTGCGTCCTATAAATTTCCAATTTCTATTTTCTACGATACTATTTCTTTTGATATGTCATGTTTCCATTGTGCTGTATGGAGTTCTGACCGCTGTATTGTGTTTTCGAAACTTGTAAAATCAAAAGTGTTATTATTAACTTTATTTCGAACGATAAAGTTTTACATTTCATTTTACCAAATTCCTCAGCCATTTCCTGAATGAATTAATGCTAAACAGAAACTACTTTTAATTCTTTCAATTAATGCAAGAAACACTGCAACAGTATTAGTGAACAGCCCGAAAACAGTTTTAATTGGGAAATTTAATTGAACTGATGTGACCAACACCGCGGAAAAACGTCTGCGCATTCACCAAATTATGAAAATATGGCGGCTAATTTGAATATCAGTTTCTAAAACAAAAACATGCTTATTAATTGGTCAGAAATTAGTAAAACAAACGAGAAAATATAGCAAGTGGGTAGACTAGACATTAATTGAAAGCGTCCTGGCATTTAAAGTATGGAATGAAATATAATTCATGTAAAAAATTGTTGATTTTAACGGACACGACTTCGAAAATTCTTGCAAAATTATTCAAAACAAAAATTCAAACTAAAAAGTTAAGAAAACTCTCGAAAAGTTAAGATTCTTAACCCACTCAAATTGTAGAATAAATCCTATAGTTTAATTATTGTGAACACGAAAATTTTTTATATTTGGCGACATAGTTTTTTTTAAAGAAATGTATCTCAAACGAAAATTTGGTAATTGTCGTTGCTTAGTTGATAAACAAAATGTTTCAGACGATAAATTTGTCAACAATCACCTTTAGTTCATGTTGTTGTACAATACAATTTCTTGAACCTTCTGGCTGTACTTATTTCTAGTTTTTAGAATGACATGTTTATTTTCGCGCTCGAAATCTGGCTGTAAAGACGCACAATGAAGTCACTCCTTTTTACTGCCATTTTGAGCCTTCGGAAACGTTCGGAACAGCTTCTCATCAAGTTCGCAATATTACTAGAAATACATGCATGCAATAACCCCTCGCCTGTTTTCAAAAGATGTATACTCAGTGCCGTTGCGAGCACTTCGTCTGAGGGGGGGTGTGAGGTTAGATAGAGGGGGGGGGGGTTACCAAAATTTTTCCAGATGTACAAAAAAATTTCAGGACATATAATAATTTTTCCGAAAATACAGTTGTTTTCCAAATTCACTTTCTCATGTCCTGAGAATTAGCTGAATTCCCCTGAAAATCTTCTGCAAATCTACTTAAATTTACCTAAAAGTGCACTGGAAATCTACCTGAAATTCCTCATGAGCAATTATCAGGGGTGTTGCCCCACCCCAGTGAGTTCCAAGCAAACACTCTCTGATTTATTGTTCGTGTATTTCACCTCCCAAAATATTGTGCATCATACTATAGAGCATTTTGCTGTTGTCATGCTCTATAGCATGGTTCAAATTTATGAATTTTTATTATATAAAGTATAGTGTTTTACATAGATTCCGAGCACTGATAAAAATGATAATCTCACATGTGAAATTATTCATGATAATCACACATGTGAAAATTATCGCCTTTTCAATTATCGCTTTTCTGTAAAAAATATCGCTTTTCATTTACGACTGTCCTTAATATAATAAACAGAAAAATACATGGCTGGTTGAAAATACCAGATTTATTTTTAATGTTGAACATGACATCTCACTCGTTCGCTGCGCTCACTTGTTCGCTGCACACTCATGTTCAACACTCTAAATAAATCTGGTATTTCGTGCACCCATGCATTATTCTCTATTTAAACTACAACTTGACTGGTTTAAATTATTATCAAGTTATCAGTGATTGTAAAAGTTGCAGATAGATTAAGTGTTTTGTTTTATATTATTATCAAGTTATCAGTGATCGCAAAACCTCCAAATTATTAATTTCAAATGTTAGAATGTTAGGGTTTGTAATCCAAGTAAGAATATATACATTTTAAGACCTAACCAGGAACGACTGCGAAAAATGCAGCACAAGGTCCTCTGGTAGGAATTGAACCTACGGCCCTGCGATTCCGGTGCAGCGCTCTAACCAACTGAGCTACAGAGGCCAGCTGTTGAGCTTTAACCGTAAGTTCATGTATATTTAGGTAATTGGGTGTGCGGGTTGTGATAAGGTGGACTTCAATAATTTGGATTCTTGCACTTCACTTGTTGGAATTAATATTAGAATGTTAGGGTTTGTAATCCAAGTGAGAATATATACATTTTAAGACCTAACCAGGAACGGCTGGGAAAAATGCAGCACAAGGTCCTGTGGTAGGAATTGAACCTACGGCCCTGCGATTCCGGTGCAGCGCTCTAACCAACTGAGCTACAGAGGTCAGCTGTTGAGCTTTAACTGTAAGTTCATGTATATTTAGGTAATTGGGTGTGCGGGTTGTGATAAGGTGGACTTCAATAATTTGGATTCTTGCACTTTACTTGTTGGAATTAATATTAGAATGTTAGGGTTTGTAATCCAAGTGAGAATATATACATTTTAAGACCTAACCAGGAACGACTGCAAAAAATGCAGCACAAGGTCCTCTGGTAGGAATTGAACCTACGGCCCTGCGATTCTGGTGCAGCGCTCTAACCAACTGAGCTACAGAGGCCAGCTGTTGAGCTTTAATTAACCGTAAGTTCATGTATATTTAGGTAATTGGGTGTGCGGGTTGTGATAAGGTGGACTTCAATAATTTGGATTCTTGCACTTCACTTGTTGGAAGTAATATTAGAATGTTAGGGTTTGTAATCGAAGTGAGAATATATACATTTTAAGACCTAACCAGGAAAGACTGCGAAAAATGCAGCACAAAGTCCTCTGGTAGGAATTGAACCTACGGCCCTGCGATTCCGGTGCAGCGCTCTAACCAACTGAGCTACAGAGGCCAGCTGTTGAGCTTTAACTGTAAGTTCATGTATATTTAGGTAATCGGGTGTGCGAGTTGTGATAATGTGGACTTCA
The DNA here is from genome assembly GCA_902702795.2 of Paramuricea clavata. Taxonomy (NCBI): domain Eukaryota; kingdom Metazoa; phylum Cnidaria; class Anthozoa; order Malacalcyonacea; family Plexauridae; genus Paramuricea; species Paramuricea clavata. Next base: position 32,630 of record CACRXK020002011.1, on the reverse strand, counting down.
ATAATTTGGATTCTTGCACTTCACTTGGTGGAATTAAAATTAGAATGTTAGGGTTTGTAATCCAAGTGAGAATATGTACATTTGTATATTCTCACTTGGATTACAAACTATTCTCATTTGGATTACAAAATATATACACAAAATATATGCATGTACCATACATTTGTATATTCTCACTTGGATTACAAAATATTCTCACGAATATTACAAAATATATACATGTATATATTCTCACTTGGATTACAAGTTTACCCTAACATTCTAATATTAATTCCACAAGTGAATTAAGAGCAAGAATCCAAATTATTAATTTCAAATGCCCCGCCGGGGCTAAGGTTCAAGTGGAAATGCCCAACCCCCGGGATGTGCTTTACAGGAAAATGGCTAGGTGAGGGGGATGGGCACACTTGGATTTGGCTGATGCATTAAAAGTCCTGTGCTTATTCCAGACTGCTTGTCAAATATTTACTTGCTAGAAGTAGAAATTTACTCTGACCACTGGATGAAGAAGACATTAAATAAGTACTGGTCAATAAACAGAAATGTATTTTATTTCATAGTATTAAAATATAAACATGCAGCATAGAATATGCAAATTCGAGGCAAAATTATTGTTGAATCGGTATATTTATAGGATTTTATAACAAAAGCAACTATAAAAGTTTGTACCTTGTCTTCACATAGCTTTATTCTGTTAGCCAATGCTTTTAAATTTACATATTTTAGAATCAGTTCCTTTCCTGGTATAACTGCATTTCTAAATGAAATCATCGTGAGTAGTGAGTGCTGAGCAGGCCGTTTTACTATAAACAAATTTTAGGAATTGTTAACAACTTTGAAAAATATATCGTTGCACATTCGGTCACAGTCGGAAAAATGTTCATGGTATGTTGTACCGTCGCTTGCACCTAACGATGAACAGTCGCTCATAAAAACATTCGCGTGATTAGAATCTCCAATGTTTGTCAAGAACAACAACACTTAATTGTTGTTTCCCATGTGTACAATAATAAGTAAAAAAAACTTTGTGTGGTCGGAACGTGTTGGGCCAGAGACCTACTGGAAACCTTTTAATACAGGCTTTTTAATGAGAATAGAGAATGTTTTATCTGCAACTGTTCACCTTTAGTTGCAACCGACGGTATTTGGCAGCATAAAATTGCCTGTGGCTGTGATAACTGATATAAATAAAATACAGTCTGGTTATACTGACTTGAGCGTGTCATGACAATCTTTTTATTGGAAAATTGTGAAGAAATATTGTGAAGACAAGCCTTTGCTTACCTTTCGCTTCAGCAGTCTTTTTTTTCCATACTTCTCTACGCTTTCCCAGGCGAGCTTCTCTTCCTCAGCAGTCTCCTCGAGCAAACGTTGTCGTCTTCGCTCCCTCCTTTTCGCTAGACGTTCGGCTTTCTTGTCATTCCTTGCCTCTCTTCATTTGGCTCCATATCTTTTCAATTGGTATTTGATACCGTAATTGTTTTATTAAACTTTTTATAGAACAAATTGCTTTGAAAGCTGTCAAAGTTTTTTGCAAACGTACAAAAATACTGCAGTGTAAAAAGCAAATTATTTTCATGAAGTATCTGTCAGTTGAAGTCGTCATTTGTCATACAACAACAAATTTTAAATTTAACCAATCAGTGTTCGCTATCCATGACAGTCCGCCATATTTTTGAGATCAGTGAGGATGACCACCCACTCAAGGTTCGTTGGTCACGCCCGCGATATTTGATGAACTTTAGACTTGGCTAATGCTTTCGTTTCACCAGGTGTAAATAGCCGGGGGGAATTAGTACCCTCGCACGGCGCTTCGCGCCGCCGGCTCGGGGATTACAGGTAAGGTTGACGCATGCGCAGACGTTTTTCCGCGGTGTTGATGTGACCGGGACATAATAGATTCGTGAAAACTGTTTATAATTTTCTTTTATTTTGAACATGTACCCCAAAATACGAGGGCGACGGTTAAAAGCTATAAAAGTTAATGCAATATAACTAAGTAAACAAAATACTAAAATACACACTTCCTGTATCCTACAAAACATGCCGATTTATCAAATACAAAGTAACATATCTCCCAAAAGTTGATGAAACCCTAAATATCTCCGTCTATAATGTCAAACTTAAGACAAATCATGCACCGTTCTAAAGAACTATTTACATAAATTACTCAAAATGACCATACTTCAACAGCTATTACGATTAATATATTCATGCGTATATTTTTATACCTTTAACATGATTATAATACATCAATACTTCTATAATTACTGGATAATAACGTTAACTTACCGGGCAACTGCCCGAGATTGTTAATTCCCTTTTACTGTTGTTCTTTTCTTCGATATAAATGTTTCTTTGTCGATAAAATACTGAATAATATCTTTTGAAAGCTTTTATATTTGTTCAACTGCATTTTGCAGCATGGCGTGTTCATGACGTCACAGGAAGTGATCATAACAGGAAGTTAACTAACAACAACTATTAAGGTGTCTCTGAGTCTCTCTACAGTTTATTCAACCTGGCCACACTCTCCCCTGCTAACAAGGTGTCGTCCTCGACCTAACTATATAACTGCAGAGATCACGGAAATGCCAGTTATAAGCACACATATAACTAGGACATAAACATTAAAGTCTCGATACGATACCGTCAGTTGATTGCATGTTGGATTTGATTTGCTTTGGTGAGTGTTCTGTCTTTTCGCCGCTATCCGTTTCGATCTTCGGAGAGTTGTCGCTGGATCATTGTCTGGAGTTGCTTGAATTTGTTCGCCTTTGGAAGTGGATATGTGATGCTTTCTGGGTAACGAAGGGGTATTAACGAGCAACATGAACTCCGATTCGGTGTCAGTTGAGGACGTATCTTCATGAATGGCTCGGTTGGGAACGCTTTTAATCGTCGTTGGTTGTGTCGGTTGAGGAGGGTCACTCTTAATGGGGCATGGTTGTAGTTCAACACGACTGACTTTCTTTGGGGCACCTCGACCACTATAGGGTACGACAGTATATGGTCCACCATCTTTGGTCGGTACTTCAGTCACGATAAACATGGTAGGTTCCCATGCATCTTGGATCTTGTTTCGCCCCAAAGCTCTTTTTCGTAGTTACACTAACTCCCCAACTTTGATATCTGGCGCATACACCTTTGAATCGTTTCTTTGCTTTCTCTTCTCTGCTGACTCGCGTATATGTTCCCCTGCTTTTTCCCAAGCGTACCGTAGGCGGGTTTGATGTTTAGTAAGCCACTCATTCGCAGACTGTTTCTGAGGTTCATCCTCTTCTTCTCCGAGGAGTAAGTCAACTGGTAACCTTGGTGATCTCCCGAAAAGAAGATGATATGGGCTGTAACCGGTTGTACCATGCGGGGTACAGTTGTAGGCATACAGTAGCTCAGGAAGGTACTCGGTCCATCGACGTTTCTTTTGAGGAGGCAAGCTCTTAAGCAAATCATGAAGTGTGCGGTTAAACCTTTCACATTGTGCGTTGCCTTGTGGGTGGTAAGGTGTTGTGCGGCTCTTCTTTATACCATAAATTCGACACAGTTCCTGAATGATTGCACTCTCGAAATTCCTGCCTTGGTCCGAATGGATCCGTTCCGGTGTGCCATACTTTTGAAACCACTCCTTGACAAGCACTTTGGCAACTGTGGATGCTTTTTGATCTTTCGTGGGTACTGCTAACGAAAACTTAGTGAAAACGTCAGTCATTACCAGTACATTTTCTTTTCCATCACTCGAACGTTCCAACAACGTAAAATCAATGGCAAGAACTGACAGGGGTTTTTCGGTAATAAGGTGCCCCATTGGTGTTCGAATACGCGGTTGTGGCATCTTGGACAAAACACATCGTTCACAAGACTTGATCCATTTCTCGACATCTGTGTACATACCTGGCCAGTAGCATCGAGATCTAGCTAGAAGAATAGTTCTCTCTAAGCCCTGATGTCCCATGTCGTTGTGAAGACTGCGAATTACTCTCTCCTTTAGAATCTCAGGTAGCACCAACTGTTGTACCTCCTGCTGTTGTGGATCAATAATCGTTCGGTACAATACTCCGTCCTTCAGTTCTAACCGTTTCCATTGCTGCAACAAGACACGGGTACCAATAGTGAGATCTTTCTTCTCCTTTGCATCGGGTTTCCTACCAACTGTCCAAAATTTCAGGAGTGCGCTTATCGTTGGATCACTTTGTTGCATCTGCATTAACTCGGACTTGGAGTAACTTGGAAATGACTTCGTTCCTGACTTAGGTACGTTATGTTCTGTGTTGATAGCGTTGTTTGCCACAAACGTTTGCTGAGGACCTTCAAGGGTTATGTTTGCACTTTTTTCCAAAGTGGCAGTAGCTAGGTGGGGTGGGAAGGCTGTTGTATTGGAGGAATGAGCCAAGGTATTCGTTACTTCCACCACCGACGAAAGTTTGTCTGGGCAATCATGGTGAGGGAGGGGCGACAATGCGTCGGCATTAGCATTCGATTTTCCCGAGCGATAAACAATGTCAAATTTGAAAGATGCCAACTGCGAAGCCCATCGTTGTTCTACGGCTCCAAGTTTTGCCGTTTGAAGATATTTCAGGGGATTATTGTCAGTATAAATGGTGAAGTTGCTTCCTAACAGATAACTGCGGAACTTGTCGGTTACGGCCCATTTCAAAGCCAACATTTCTAACTTCATGGAGCCATAATTGCCCATATTGCATTCGGTTGGTCTTAGTCGTCTACTTGCGTACGCAATAACACGTCTCTTTCCTTGAAGTTCTTGGGAAAGAACCGCACCAAGTCCTTGGTGGCTAGCTAGCATCAGTCTCGAGTATGAATGGTTGCGAGAATTCTGCATATCCCAATACTGGCGCAGTTGTCAACAAATGCTTAAGCCTATCGAAGGCTTGTTGATGAACAATTTTCCAACGCTTTGGGAAGGGTACTAACAGATGTTTCTTTAGTTTCAGTTCGTGTAAACACCGGTTCTGTAATTCATGCTGTGGGTCAGCGACCTTGGAGAAATCTTTTACGAAGCGACGATTGTAACTAGCAAATCCAAGAAACGAACGAAGTTCTTTCACGGTCTTGGGTACCGGCCAATTTTTCACCACGGATATTTTGTCAGGGTCAGTCGAGACACCGTCAGATGAAGCCACATATCCCAGATACGAAACTTCTTTTCTAAGAAAACTGCATTTCTCTCGCTTTATCTTTAACCCATGTTGCGCTAGCCTCGTTAAAACTTTTTCCAGTCTTTCCAAGTGTTCGTCAAATGTTTTTGAGAAAACAATAACGTCATCGAGGTAAACCAACAACAGTTGATAGATCTGGTCGTGAAGGCAGCTTTGCATCAGTCGCTGGAACGTTGCAGGGGCACCACAGAGGCCAAACGGCATTCGATTATATTCAAACAGTCCAAACGGAGTAGTGAATGCGGTCTTCGGTTTGTCTCCCTCTTCGACTGCGACCTGATTAAAACCGCTTGCAAGATCTAATGTTGTAAACCACTGTGCACCATTGAGAGCATCAAGTGACTCGTCTATCCGGGGTAAAGGGAATGAGTCCTTTTGCGTTCTTAAGTTGAGCTTTCGATAATCAACGCACAGGCGAAGGGAGCCGTTCTTCTTTCTCACTAACACAATAGGAGATGCATAAGGGCTGTGACTTTCGCGAATGACTGAGCTATCAAGTAATTTCTGAATGTGTTCCTTCACCTCTTGGTATTGGTTTGGAGGAATTCGTCTGTAGGGTTGCGTAACCGGGATGTCATCCTCCGTCCTAATTTTGTGTTTAACCGTCTCCGTGTAGCCAATGTCATCGTCTGACTTTGAAAATACGGAAGCATGCTTGTTCAACAGTGCGTCCAGCTTTTCTTGCTGCTCTGGGGAAAGTCCGTTGCAAGGACATTCAGTATTGTCCACGACGTCTGGAATTGATGTGTTCTCGCTATCTTGCACCGTAACCATTTCTTCGTTGACTGACACTCTCTTGAATTCCACACCACTTTCGATGTTGCTGACTGCATGAAGAACACCTATCCTTGTCCTTGGCTGGATCCACAAATCGTCATTGGTTAGATTTGCAACTCTCACACAGAAGGGGGATGACGGTCTCACAAGGGTGTTGAGTACCACTAGGTGCGACAAATGTTGTCCTACAACTGGTTCCACCATTGCCATCTCGCACTTCACTTGACCACCCCAACCAGTGGCAGGTATTGTTGTTACCGAACTAGCTGGGATCCGTACTGCACGCTTTCCTGCAACTCGAACGATACCTCGTACTGATGTATTCGCACGACGTTTAGCAGCCTGGATTGGCTGTGACTATACAGGATCAACTTTACTTAAAAATTCCGTTCCCTCGAACTTAGCTAACACTTGTCCCATTTCACATAGTACATTCATTCCAAGGAGACCTGGTACGTCTCTCTTCCGTGCTCTCATAGCATCATTGGCAGAATCCTTTACGACCAGTATTCCTCGTCTGGGCACGTTTAAGCCGAAAGCTTCAATGTCAAGTTCGAAATACCCAAGGTAGGGTATTTCTAACCCATTTGTTGCTGTCAGTTTTAACCACCCACTGGTTGAAAGTAGTTCCTGTCCCTTTGGTTTAAGATGAGTATTAAAGAATTCTTCTGTAATAGTAGAGACCTCAGAGCCTGAATCAAGTAAACATGATACAGACACGCCTCCAATGTTCACAACAGCAACAGGACACTTGCCAATTATTCTTTCTGGTATGCTATGAGAGTCTGCGCCTTCCCCTCCTACTGTCCGACTCGCGACTGTGGAGGGAGACCGTTTGGCGCTGATGTATCTTGGCTATGGACATACGATGAGAGTGGGGCAGTATTGCGTGGTGGGACATTGGATGGGGGAAGGCCGTCATTCTGGCGTTGACTTGTATTATTCACACAATCTCTTGCAATGTGTCCGACTCCTTGGCATTTAAAACAAATTTTATTATTACTATTATTATAACAGTATTTCAGTAGGAAGCTACACTCACAACAAGGTGATTTTCAGGCAGGTCCTACGATATCAATTAAAATACAAATAAAACTACATAATAATAGCATATATAAAAAAGTATGTTTAAAATTATATCAGCTAAAATCGTATATAGAGTTCTTAAAAGAAGTCAAATTGTTCGATTGTCTTTGGTCTAAGTTAATATAGAGTTATTATATAGAGTTCTTAAAAGAAGTCAAATTGTTCGATTGTCTTTGGTCTAAATTAAGGTTATTCCAATCAACGACTGCTTGGTATATATAGCGTTCTTTTCCCCAGTTAGTACGCGAGCGTGGAAGATGTAAATCCTGACGGCGGCGTGTGTTGTGGGAGTGAATTTCAACGTTTTGAACTAGGTTGAATTGATATTTTATATACTTATTTATACATTTATAAATACCAATACAACGATGTTGGCGTCGACGTTCTGATAGAGGCATCCAGTTTAGCTGTGCGAGGGCTTCGGTACCGGAAAAGTATTTGGGATAATCCAGTATAGTTCTTGCTGCGTTATTTTGCAAAACCTGGAGATTATGCATTAGGACTTTATTGTTCTTGTCCCCCCACACAATATCTGCATAATCAAATAACGGTAAAATGAGACTGTTATATATCGCCAAATGACCATGTAGAGGCAGCAAATACTTAACACGACGCAGAACTCCAAGTCGTTGGCTGACTTTTTTGCTAAGGGCATCAATCTGGTCCGACCAAGAAATTCTGTTCCCTCTTCAAGAAATTCTGTTCCCTCTTTCGTCAAAACCGCGGAGGGAGGGGTTTCGGCCGCCTCTTCCTCCCTGATTCCGCTGAATATTATTGTTGGATCTGAAAAAGGAAATAAGGGTTTGGGACAAATTATCAATCGACTTACGCTGCTCTTCGAGGGCTTGCAGTACTTTATCCATCTCTTTGTTTGACTGTGTGGTTGAAACTGCTTCACTTGATACATTTCTTTTTGTAGGACGCATCTTTTCATCCTCCTCTGCCCAGTGTAGAGCTTCTTCTCGTACTTCTAGAAACTTAGAGCTGGAGTTGCTTCGTACCATGCGCTTTAATTCCTTCCGTAGAAGTGGGTCTCTCACGTTGTCAGCAAATTGGTCGCGGAGGGCCTGATCACGACAAGGTATGATGGTGGTGTCTCGCGAATAAATTCGGTTGTAAATCTCACACAGCGCATGCGAGAACTCCCTCAGGGATTCTGTATCCTTTTGATTTCGTTCGTAGAATGACTTTAGTAACTGTGGTGTGGTTCTCCGCTCGCCAAAAGCCTCTAATAAGTGCAAGCGTCACGTTCGGCTGTAGGGCGCAATTTGACTTCTTCCTTCGCTGATGATTCCAACAGTGATAACACAAAGTCTGTTTGTTCAATTTGGGTCATTTTCCTAGCTGATATCAAACTTTTCACATTGTCAACAAAATTCTCCACTGTATCTTCATCTGCCTTTCGACTACCAGAAAACTTCTGTATTTTACGCTCTCGGGAAACATACACAACTTGGGGTGTCTGTGCTAGACTAGATGGTGCATTCTTACTTGAAGTACTAGCCTTGCTCTGGCTAACAGTTACTGCTGAAAGTGCTTGTTTTGTGTGTTTATTCTCATTTTTTAACTTTTCGTTTTCAGCCATTAAGGTTTCCAATAAAGAGTTGTCCTCTCCGCCTTGGGCCGTAGCCTCAGCAACATCGCCGCCCTCGTTTTACTCCTCATCAGGCATACTATTTTAATATTTTACTGCACGAATGTTCAAAATAATCCTGCCGGCTACGCCAAATGTGACCGGGACATATTAGATTCGTGAAAACTGTTTATAATTTTATTTTATTTTGAACATGTACCCCAAAATACGAGGGCGACGGTTACAAGCTATAAAAGTTAATGCAATATAACTAAGTAAACAAAATATTAAAATACACACTTCCTGTATCCTACAAAACATGCCGATTTATCAAATACAAAGTAATATATCTCCCAAAAGTTGATGAAACCCTCAGGCCCAGTGAATAAGGTGAATATTCACCAAGACGTCGAATCGATGGTTTTTCTCCGCTAACGACTTCGCCTACGGCGAATAATTCTTAATTGGTTAATGTACCCGGTAGAGCAGGGTGGCGCAGTGGAAGCGTGCTTGGCCAATAACCCAGAGGTCAATGGATCGAGACCATTTCCTGCTATTATTTTTACGCCCAAATCTGCTTCATTCCGAAACAAAAAGTTTCCAAAAAAATAACACCGTTAATATGGCTCGCTCCAGTGGCCCAGTCTGTTAGTGCGTCGTACTTATAAGCAGTACTGAAGTATATGCGATGGTCGAGGGTTCGATCCTCTCAGGGAGCAAGTTTTTTCGCAATTTTTCCCTAACCAGTATTTGGAATCATTTACTGTCGATGCAATGGAAGTTTGGATAAAATATTGCATGAATTAGTTTCCTCAAGTAGATCAATTCATACGAATTCAAATTTCTTTTTTCTTCCTCCCCGTTTCTTATTGGTCAATCGGTTCTGAAACGAAATCTAATTTGCTAATCTAAAAGTAACGCGAAGTTGAATTGATCAACTCGGGAAGCAAGTCTTTAACCATTTTTCCCTAACCATTATTTGGAAACGTTTGATGAAACAATAGCTTGAAACCTTCGATTTCGAGTCCGGAATTCAGAAAATAACAACTGGCAGGGGTGGGATTCGAACCCACGTCATCGAAATGACTGGTGCCTAAAACCATCGCCTTAGACCACTCGGCCACGCTACCATACGGGATGCGGAACGACATTTCTTCAACAATAAGTTTCCAGAAATCTTCAAATAACCCGGGAACGTTAACCTGGAGTAGAGAAATTCATTAATGAGACGTCAAACATCAAATGGTTCTGTGGTGTAATGGTTAGCACTTTGGACTCTGAATCCAAGGATCCGAGTTCGAGTCTCGGCAGAACCTCAAGCCTAACATTATTTTTGTTTCCTTAACGTTGTTTCGGTGTACTCCATTGTTCCATATGGTTTCTTCTTCGCCGAAGATAGTTCATCCGGAATGACCCTTCTCCAATACGCCCTTTTTCACAAGAGGGAAATGCCAAGGAAATCCTACGCACAATTCAATTCTATCGGCTGCCTTCGGGAATTTGAATCATATGCCTTCATATAAAATCTGGAACAAATATATCTTATTTTTCCTGAAAGCTTAATTATATAACTTCTCGGTGACATGCGCAGTGTGAAAGAAAAAGTGGTAAGTTTTCTCTCGGCCAAACTATCGCAGATACGTATGCGTTGTAAATTATTCTCATTGTTATTTAATTTCGCAAAGCTAAAGTAGGATTTAGGAGGAACCGATATCAATATACACAATTAGTATAAATTTTGCATCTCAAATGAGCTTACGCGCGTTCTCATTGGCTTGTTGTCTAGTAAATATGACGCAGTATTTACTACCAGACTGGTAAATAATGCTTTTCAAAAAGAATGATTCGACAAATTTTGTTTCGAAGTCGACACAATATTGAAAAAATCGTCCCAGAAAACGAAAAAAGCACAAAATGTTGTATTTACAGTATAACTTGAAAGGTAGAATTTCGTTATTATTTTTCTGTGTCAAACATATTCGCGGATAATTTAAAACTTATTTAAAACTCCGAAACATTCGCTTCAAACAATTAGCAAAAACTCTCCCGGCTGTTGGACGTGCCATTGTTTTTTAAACAATTTTGTTTTGCGTCCTATAATTTCCAATTTCTATTTTCTACGATACTATTTCTTTTGATATGTCATGTTTCCATTGTGCTGTATGGAGTTCTGACCGCTGTATTGTGTTTTCGAAACTTCTAAAGTAAAAAGTGTTATTATTAACATTATAAAACGAACGATAAAGTTTTACATTTCATTTTACCAAATTCCTCAGCCATTTCCTGAATGAATTAATGCTAAACAGAAACTACTTTTAATTCTTTCAATTAATGCAAGAAACACTGCAACAGTATTAGTGAACATCCCGAAAACAGTTTTATTTCTGAAATTTAATTGAAGTGATATTCGGATATTTTGTTTTATTCATTAAATATTTATACTAAAACAATTATTCGCCTCAGGCTCAGTGAATAAGGTGAATATTCACCAAGACGTCGACTCGATGGTTTTTCTCCGCTAATGACTTCGCCTGCGGTGAATAATTGTTAATTGGTTAATGTACCCGGTGGAGCAGGGTGGCGCAGTGGAAGCGTGCTGGGCCATAACCCAGAGGTCAATGGATCGAGAACATTTCCTGCTATTATTTTTACGCCCAAATCTGCTTCATTCCGAAACAAAAAGTTTCGACGAAAATAATACCGTTAACATAACTTGCTCCCGTGGCCCAGTCGGTTAGTGCGTCGTACTTATAAGCAGTACTGAAGTATATGCGAAGGTCGAGGGTTCGATCCTTTCCGGGAGCAAGTTTTTAGCAATTTTTCCCTGACCGGTATTTGGAATCATTTACTGTCGATGCAATGGAAGTTTGGATAAAATATTGCATGAATTAGTTTCCTCAAGTAGATCAATTCATACGAATTCAAATTTCTTTTTTCTTCCTCCCCGTTTCTTATTGGTCAATCGGTTCTGAAACGAAGTCTAATTGGCTAATCTAAAAGTAACGGGAAGTAAAATTGATCAACTTGGGAAGCAAGTTTTTAATTAACCATTTTTCCCTAACCATTATTTGGAAACGTTTGATGAAACAATAGGTTAAAATCTTCGATTTCGAGTCCGGAATTCAGAAAATAACAACTGGCAGCGGTGGGATTCGAACCCACGTCATCGAAATGACTGGTGCCTAAAACCAGCGTCTTAGACCACTCGGCCACGCTACCATATGGGATGCCGGACGACATTTCTTCAACAATAAGTTTCCAGAAATCTTCAAATAACCCGGGAACGTTAAGGTGGAGTGGAGAAATTCATTAAAGAGACGTCAAACATCAAATGGTTCTGTGGTGTAATGGTTAGCACTTTGGACTCTGAATCCAAAGATCCGAGTTCGAGTCTCGGCAGAACATCAAGTCTAACATTATTCTTGTTTCCTTCACGTTGTTTCGGTGTACTCCATTGCAGTGGCGAAGCCAGCCAAAAATTGTTGGTCATGCTTCGAGCGGCGAAGCCGCGAGGCTTTTTAGGTGGGTCTGGAGGCATGCCCCCCCGGAAAATGTTCAAAATTAGAACCCCGGAAATGCCATTTCCTGCGATTTGAGCATTGAATTCTAAGCTCCAATATGACCTTAAGGACAGGCAAAACTTTGCAAATTTACGTATTTTAGCCAAAAATGACCAATAACCAAATTTTGCATATTCTAAAACTTCATTTGCATTCGGAGCCTAAAAAAAAGAGGCGAAAAAACTCATTCATTAAAAGACACATTTTATCCCCATCCGTTCCGCATTTTATTGCCATATCCGTGACATGGATTCGCTTCGGCCGCTTCCGCATTTTAACCTAGGTGTGACATGTTTCACAATAACAAGTCTCATGCACCTTTGATTCATTCCAAATGTTCGCATGTATTCAATAATGTCACTTTAGATTTCAATATTTTCACAGTTGTAGCAGTGTTTATAGCAGTTTTGACAAGCTTTGATAGAGATGGATTCTCGCAATAGAGTTGCACTGAACATAAGTTTGCGCCGTTGGCGTTGTGACAGTGCTAGACATGAAAACAAGGTCCGTGACGGTGTGTGTAAATCTGTCGTGTAGCACCTTATACAGTCGATGTATAATGAATATACGGCCTAAATAATGTCGGTAATACATAACATCAATTTATATATCGCGTAGAATCTCAAAGATTTTCTCAATATTCATGTTTGAAATGTTTATATATTTGAAAACAACAGTGTCTCACTCCATCCATTCTAGCTCTGCATTTGATTGAATGCCCGTAATGTATAACATCAATCTACTGTATATATTGCGTAGATTCTCAAAGATTTGCTACTGGAACTAAGAGACCTTTGTAAGAGAATAACATCTCGTGTACTTTCACACACGCTTGGTTGAATGAGATTAATTTGCATATTCATAAATCTATTTCGCCACCGGAAGATGAATAATTCAGAAGAATATTCGAAGGTTTATCATGCGTCGAAGCTCTAGCAGGAGTAAAAGCATAGATATAGGAGATCTAGATTGCTAACGCATACCTAGCGCAGGCGGGGCCTACATGATAAGTCCAAGATGGCGGTACAAGAGGGCAAAAAGACTATAGATTCTATTACGAAAATCAATATTTTCGCATTTTTTGCCGTCGCATTGTTTTGAAACTTATTCGGAGGTTTATCATGCGTCGAATCTCGAGCAGGAGTAAAAGGCATATTTTTGCGTGTTTCGCATTCTTGAGAGCTGTTCTAGCCAATGAAATGCGTTAGAATTTTACGTTTGTGCTGCTCGCCTGAGTTGAGCAGGACTAAACTTCGGGCAAGCCTCCCATTTTTCCTGCTTTTCCCTGCATGCAGGCAAAGGCTCGATATTCATTCAAAATAAGTTAAATAACGTTAGTTACATATATAATGATGTAAGAACCTATCAAGCTGGATAAAAGTGTTTTCTTTTAAAAAGTATATGCGTAAAAAATTCATTATCTGAAATTTTGTATGTCATGCTCAGCAGGTCAAGCAGGACATCTGGCTTCGCCACTTCTCCATTGTTCCATATGGTTTCTTCTTCGCCGAAGATAGTACATCGGGAATGACCCTTCTCCAATACGCCGTTTTTTACAAGATGGAAATGCCAAGGAAACCCTAGGCATCAATTCATTTCTATCGGCTGCCTTCGGGAATTTTAATCATATGCCTTCATATAAAATCTGGAACAAATATATCTTATTTTTCCTGAAAGCATAATTATATAACTTGTCGGTGACATGCGCTGTGTGAAAGAAAAAGTGGTAAGTTTGCTCTCTGCCAAACTATCGCAGATACGTATGCGTTGTAAATTATTCTCATTGTTATTTAATTTCCCAAAGGTAAAGCAGGATTCAGGAGGGACCGATATCAATATACACAATTAGTATAAATTTTAATTTGCATCTCAAATGAGCTTTGGCGCGTTCTCATTGGCTTGTTGACCAGTAAATCTGACGCAGTATTTACTAGCAGACTTGTAAATAATGCTTTTCAAAAAGAACGATTCGACAAATTTTGTTTCAAAGTCGACACAATATTGAAAAAATCGTCCCAGGAAACGAAACAAGCACAAAATGTTGTATTTACAGTATAACTTGAAAGGTAGAATTTCATTATTATTTTTCCGGGTCAAACATATTCACGGATAATTTAAAACTTATTTAAAACTCCGAAACATTCGCTTCAAACAATCAACATTTGCTTCAGCAAAAACTCTCCCGGCTGTTGGACGTGCCATTGTTTTTTAAACAATTTTGTTTGGCGTCCTGTAAATTTCCAATTTCTATTTTCTACGATACTATTTCTTTTGCTATGTCATGTTTCCATTGTGCTGTATGGAGTTCTGACCGCTGTATTGTGTTTTCGAAACTTGTAAAGTCAAAAGTGTTATTATTAACTTTATTTCGAACGATAAAGTTTTACATTTCATTTTACCAAATTCCTCAGCCATTTCCTGAATGAATTAATGCTAAACAGAAACTACTTTTAATTCTTTCAATTAATGCCAGACACACTGCAACAGTATTAGTGAACAGCCCGAAAACAGTTTTATTTCTGAAATTTAATTGAACTGATATTCGGATATTTTTTTTTATTCTTTAAATATTTATACTAAAACAATTGGTCGCCTCAGGCACGGTGAATATTCACCAAGACGTCGACTCGATGGTTATTCTCCGGTAATGACTTCGCCTACGGCGAATAATTGTTAATTAGTATAAACCTACCAGTAGGCTATCACATATCGTGCCTTCTGATTGGCTACGCTACTAGTAGGCTATTAGTGATAGCCTACTAATAGAAAATTCAAAATGGCGGAAATTTCGCGTTTTGCACTTTTGCCTAAGTGTCTGATGATTTTTTGGACGACTTGTTCCTCAATTCTGAACTAAAAAACCCGGAAAAAAGCAACAAAAATATGGAATGGCAATTTTTCAGGGTAAGAAAATAGACAAAATAACATACACTAAATGAAATTTTAAAATTAAAACGGCTGAATTTTGTAAAACATTTTACGCGAACAAGAACTAAAATATTTGTCTACCTTTAATCGTTTTATAATATTTTTTGTGTATTTTTGTGTTGTGCTTGCAGCCTAGTTGTAAATTAATGTTAAAGTTTATAATAAAACAATTAGACAACTCGGCCTCGTTGTCTATGAGCAAATAGTCAACTCGGCTTCGCCTCGGCTTGCTCCCGTGGCCCAGTCGGTTAGTGCGTCGTTCTTATAAGCAGTACAGAAGTATATGCGAAGGTCGAGGGTTCGATCCCCTCCGGGAGCAGGTTTTTAGCCATTATTCCCTAACCAGTATTTGAAATCATTTACTGTCGATGCACTGGAAGTGTGGATAAAATATTGCATGAATTAATTTCTTCAAGTAGATCAATTCAGGAAGTTGAATTGATCAACTTAGGAAGCAAGTTTTTAACCATTTTTCCCTAGGCATTACTTGGAAACAATTGATGACAAAATAGGTTAAAATCTTCGACTTCGAGTCCGGAATTCAGAAAAGAACAACTGACAGCGGTGGGATTCAAAACCACGTCATCAAATGACTGGTGCCTAAAACGAGCGCCTTAGGCTATGTTTACATTGTATCGGATCACTTTGCGTCCGACGCAAAAACCATACCGGATAGGGCTTCTGTTTACATATGAAATGTTGTTATCGTCTCAATTTCTGCAACGGACCGGTGGTGCGGCGGTTCGCTCTTCGAAGTGGTGCGCGGTGTATCGGATCGGTTTTTGCAACGCTGTCATTGTAATGTAAACACCAATCGGAGCAATTTCGGTTCAATGCGTGGCTCAAGATGGAATCTGGCAAACAACAAATTACTATTCTAATCATATATAGAAGAAAAGACGACGGCATAGATGGGCGGGGCGGAAGCTGTTTACACTCGGGCCGTAACTTTTCGCGAACGAAACAAAAACTGATCCGATACAATGTAAACATAGCCTTAGACCACTCGGCCACGCTACCATGTGGGATGCGGAACGACATTTCTTCAACAATAAGTTTCCAGAAGTCTTCAAATAACCCGGGAACGTTAATCTGGAGAGGAGAAATTCATTAATGAGACGTCAAGCATCAAATGGTTCTGTGGTGTAATGGTTAGCACTTTGGACTCTGAATCCAAGGATCCGAGTTCGAGTCTTGGCAGAACCTCAAGTCTAACATTATTTTTGTTTCCTTCACGTTGTTTCGGTGTACTCCATTGGTCCATATGGTTTCTTCTTCTCCGAAGATATTTCATCCGGAATGACCCTTGTCCAATACACCCTTTTTCACAAGAGGGAAATGCCAAGGAAATCCTAGGCATCAATTCATTTGTATCCGCTGCCTTCGAGAATTTTAATCATATGCCTTCATATAAAATCTGGAACAAATATATCTTATTTTTCCTGAAATCGTAATTATATAACTTGTCGGTGACATGCGCTGTGTGAAAGAAAAAGTGGTAAGTTTGCTCTCTGTCAAACTATCGCAGATACGTATGCATTGTAAATTATTCTCATTGTTATTTAATTTCCCAAAGGTAAACCAGGAATCAAGAGCGACCGATATGAATATACACAATTGGTAACTATGGTTAATGTACAGGGTGGCGCAGTGGAAGCGTGCTGGGCCCATAACCCAGAGGTCTATGGATCGAGACCATTCCCCGCTATTGTTATTATGCCTAAATCTGTTTCATTGGGAGACAATAAGTTTCGAAAAGAATAGCACGGTTAACATGACTTGCTCCCGTGGCCCAGTCGGTTAATGCGTCGTACTTATAAGCAGTACTGAAGTATATGCGAAGGTGGAGGGTTCGCTCCCCTCCTGGAACAACTTTTTAGCCTTTTTTCCCTAACCATTATTTGGAAACACTTACTGTCGATGCAATGGAAGTGTTGATAAAATATTGCATGAATTCATTTCCTCAAGTTGATCAATTCATACGAGTTCAAATTTCTTTTTACTTCCTGTGCGTTTCCTATTGGTCAATCGGTTCTGAAACGAAATCTAATTCATGGTTCATCTAAAAGTAACTCCCCCGGCGACTCGTCCAATTTTGGCTAAATTTCCAAGCATCACTCGTAGGCTATTTTAATAAAAAAAATTAAAATCCGTAATTGTACTCGCCATCGCATGATTACCTATACTAAACAGTCCTTATCAGAGTATTTACAGTAGTGTTTACAGTAATTACCAACGCAAATTCTTGAAGCTTTTACCTCTCTAACGACTTGTATTACGTTTGTATACTATTCATCATATACTAATTAATTTAAATTGTTTTTGTCCGATTAGATTTAATCCAAGCTTCCGACTTGTGAATGTGCTTCGTTCTGACATTCAAACAACGATAAAAGTCGACACAATGGAGAGTTTATGTTTGGAAAAATTCCTGCTGTGAGTGAATTTAACTCATACGTCATCGTTGTATCACTTTATTGGACGAAACTTTTTTCACATGCATGTGAGAAAATTGCATCGCTTTTCTGATTGGTTAATGTGCATTGCGAAACGAGTTTTTGCATAGGTAAATCCAGTGGGAAAACTCAGTATATACATAATAAAGTATTGTTTTCCATGTAGCACATAAAAATGAGATAGATCCAGACCATTACATATTACCGAAGGATCACTGGGTCACGACAGTTAAAGTACCCGTAACCCCAAAATTGATTTTCAGCTTACTAAAGATGCGGTACAGTCCGATCTGCGCATGTGCACAAAGGAGCCCTCTTTTTATTTACAAACAGTTTATTTAAGTTTTTATTTTATTTTTTGCAAAGCATGATTGTTGTGTCTTCATAATTTATTATACTCTAGAATCATGAAAATATAAATAGTTGTCGAATATAATTCAATATTTAGGATACCGAAATGTAAACAAAGCTACTAACTCTTGACGAAGGAGCTTCGCTCGAAACGTCGAGTTAATACGTTTCTGCTTGTTTTTTAAGGTAGTAATATAACCACTCAGCACAGCATTGGTTTACATACGGACTGTACCGCATCTTTAACACAATGCTACCACAATCATGGAAATAATATCCGTATACTTCGATCTTTAGAACGTATCTTGTCTGACTATTGTGTAAAGCTATTTAGTCAAACAAAGTTTCCCTCCAAGACAGTTTTTATTCGATTTTACTTGGCGCACGGCCGTGGGAATATCTAACGAGCATTATTTGTGACGTCACGCCAGTTTGTTGTCCTTTCAGCAGTAGCGCGTTTGTATGTAAATTTCAGTATAACAAGACACTCCACGGAACTCCTCTCCGCAGAGCTGTATAGATGAACCCAATGGTAGATAGGTAGACACGAAGGCTAGTTATATACAGTTAAACAAGTCTTTCATCAATTATCGTATTGCCTTACATTTTCCTGGTATAGCTAGCTTTCGTGTTTATTTAAACGGCTCTGTGGAGGAGAGTGGCATATGAATGCATGTGGCAATAAAATATTGCCACAGGAACAACTTAAAAGCATAACAAAACATTTTTTATCCATGGTGGACCGATCAGCAAAGTGGACCGTGGCAAAGTTTCATAAACTTGCGAAAATGCTAACTGAAATAGATCGTTAAATGTACAGAAGCTGCAGTTTAGTACGCGTGACAACAAGTGTATTCGTACGGACCACAAGTAACCCGGCCTAATTTGAACTAAATTGATGCTATACCCTAACCAGATGCTAAACACAGATTCCCGTACCCAACGCCTATTGGCCAAGCAACCCATAATTCAAGTGGTTCTCAAATTTTTGCTTTTTAACCAGTCTCGAGACTGTTCTACTGACAGCATACTTTTAATAAGCTGAAAATCAATTTTGGAGTTACGGGCGCTTTAAGACCAAGTGCAATCTAGGCTTTACGGCGTCTTCCATCCCAACTATTGTTCATCTATTTTCTCTAATAATTTTAGTTTAACCTTTTGTTCGCCCAGTGTTTGTACATGTTTTCGCCCGCTACCCAGGTTTAATTAAGTAAACGGATGAAAGACAATAGAGTACTTTTACAGTAAACTCGTAACGTGACTCATTATACATTACTGCATTTGCTTATTTAAACCAGAGAAGCGAACGAAAACATTACTGAGATTATATCTCATTGCTATTTAACTTTCCTGTACTTTCGTTTCATCATTGAATTCCTGGAAGATATCCTTGCATGGGTACTGCTTAGGGACCGGTCATTATTTATGGCGGGGAGTGGCACCGAAGAGAAAAGGGTTGGGTAAAGTAAAAGGTTTCGTAAATGGAAAAAAAGCTCAAGGGTTGGATAATAAAAAAATCATTGTCATTCCCAAAGCATGACTCGCTCAAATATTGAAGACAAAAAGCAATGTCAACGTCATGTATACATGTCAATATATGCAATATATGAATCAATCCGAGTCACTATCTTGGTCATTTTCCGATTTGTGTGGAGACAAATGGTGTCTCCAAAGAAAGTAGATGTCGAAACAACATGAAATTTTGCGCAAGCAGTTATCAAATTCATGTCACAGAAGTTGTGCAGGTCATGTGCGACAACTGAATGGTATCGTTGGTTTGTAATTTTTTTGGCCAGGAGTGGCTATTTATTTTGTAATTGATATTTGAGGTTGGGTAAAGAAGAATTCCGACTTTTCAATGGTTGGATCAGCAAAATTTTTACCAAGAAAAAACATTACTCTTCGATGCCATCCCCGCCATAAATAATGACCTGTCCCTTATCTGTGTCATTTTCGCCGATTTCGATTCTTGCACAGCTTCATCTTTCTCAACTCAATAAAGTACTCGTAAACGGGTAGGTACACTCTTGCTTCTCCTTCATAACATGAAATATCCACACCTTTTAATACTTCGCTTTCCGTTGTCCGTACTAGGGAAGTCATTCGTACTTTCATCACGCGAATTTTCCAAAGACCAAAACTTGGCGAATCATTTCGAAATGAGCATCAATGTATCTATATGCATTAGGATCTACCTTCGTCTTCTTTCGAAAAGAAGGCAAGGACAGTCGCGAAACAGCTGCACACAAGATAATGACAGGGAATTTGAAGAACACGGGTTGAAGCTGGGACAAATCAGGGGGAGGAGAGCGGCCCAGAATTTCGTGCGTTCAAGGAGGATTGTCGATAACCTTTTTTGATCCACTGAGGGTGGACTACTTGGTGCAAGTAGGTTCAAGTAGGTTCGTCCAGAATTCCATTTTCAGGGTTTAAGTAAATACGTTCGCCCAGAAGTCTATACCGAACGCTGAAATAAGCAAATTACCATTGAACTTCATTTGCTTTGCTTGGTGGCAATTAAACAGGCAAACTTTCAGAAATACATCTTGCTATGAATCTACCATTGGATTAAGGAGGAAGGCAAAAATGGTCAATATTTCCTGTGCGTAATATGACGGCACAAAACCGACGTTCCCTTGCAGCGACGGTCTGATGTGAAATTAAGTGATCAAAAATTGTGGTCATTATGTGAGGTCAGGATCATTTGGCTCTGCGCACTTTGAGCATTTTGCAGCTGTCGCCAGCTACCGGACTGTGGTGAAATTTTTTAAAATATTTTATCCGTGCTGCAGCTCTAAAAATAAATTTGGAATTTCACGTCTGACAGGGAGTTCATTTATGGAAACGGAACAGCCGTAGGTAAGCATCCGTACGCATTTGGAATTAGAATCACTTCATTTTTCATTGTCCTTCGTTTACATTGTTTTCAGGCTGCGTTTGGGACTGGGGTGAACAATCGCTATAAGTCGCGTGAAGTTGGGTACACTTATTTCTTGAAAGTTTTGTTAGTAATCTATGGCCCAAACACACAAAATTCAACTAATCTAATATAAAAAATCAATAATGGCAGGCATTTTCTTTTAAAGGCACATAATGTCAATCGTTCATTGTAACCACCATATTGATTGAATTATATACAAACGTCAAGGTACATTATAACATTTAATAGCTTGACGTATGTTTATCAGCAGACAAACAGTCTTGCAGTGCGATTGTCACAGGAATATGACCAGGTTGCACGTCAAGCACGCTTCGGAATATTTCGGCTGCTTTATCATCGTTACCAATATCTTTGTGTGCATAACCCAAGACTGAAAGAATTAAAGGGTAATTTGGATCGAACTTGAGCCCAGAGCATAGATTTTCCATCTTACAAACAACTTGTTCGGCCTTGTCAGTCTTGTTTAACTTTCTATAAAGAGAAGCTGCAACGAGGAGCGCATAAATATTCAATGGAAGATAAATTTCTTTTCTCGCTTCAATTTCTCGTGCAAGATGAACACCAACCAAAGGTATGTCTTCTTCACTGAACTGCACTATCGTTTTATCGTTTCCCTGAATGACGTTTTCTAAATGAAAAATTGCTTTATGGTGTTCTTCTAGCCGGTATAAGAGCGCCCCGAATGCTGTTTCTACGAATGGATCAGGATTATCTTCTGTTTGAAAGTAATTTTCAAAGCATGCTTTTGCTTTGTTTATCCACATTGAATACGCCGTTTCGTCGTCATCTAATGTCGCAAATGCTTTGGTTTGGTAAAGCTCAGCTAGTGTTGCCACTAAACCATGGCCATATTGGTAATCAGCATTTAAGTCTCTGCTGCAATATTCGTAAACTTTTATTGCTCCATCAACATCTCCAGCTCTGCAGACCAGAATCCCTAAGGTACGGTACACGAAATATAGACCGGCAAAATCGTACTTGCCAAGAATAATCTGTTGATCTTCAAACGATTTTTTCAAAATCCCATCATGAGCTTCGAGCAATTCCAGAAACGAAATATAATACGAATACGCATAGTTTCCTTTTCCGAGCAACACCAACGCATTTCCAGAAAGGCGCAAACAACCAAGCTTCATTTGAACTAAATCTTGAGAAAGCGCACTAGGCGAAGAACCAACAAACGACAACGCTTTCTCGCAGTATTCTAACGCTACCTCGTATTCACCCATTTCGTAGTACACTTGCGCGACGTTTTTGTCCGAGAGCGGAAAATCCGAATCTTGAAAGTGCAAGTTGTCTTTCTTTTCAAGGGACGAAACCAACATTTTGTGGCAGTAAGCAAGAAGATATGGCATGAAAGAAGGACGCTTGAACAAAAACTCAACGTCGTGACCTTTTTTGGACAGTTCTTCACAAGTTTCTACTGCTTCTTTTTTCTTTCCCATCTCAAGAAATACGCGCAAAAGCGTGCTGTAAACAACGCACCCCACAGTTGTAGCGACTTCACCGTGATCTGAAAGGTAACTCTGAACGGAAGGATCGCGCGAGGAGTACGGAAATATTACCATCATATCCCATATCTTGTCTCCAACTTCAAATATCTGAGCGATAATACCACTAGCCTCTTCAAGACGGTTTTCTGCAGTTAGCATCTCCAAATATTTAACTTTTCTAAGAAGTGTAGCAGGCTCGTTTGTTTCCAGCTTCATCTGATAACATTTTTCAGCTAAACGACGCTCCTCGATGGTTCCTTTTCCCGTACGTTTAAGAGCTTGTCGCTGGTGGCAATTACCTAAGGACAGTAATATCTGCGAATGGCCATATCGTTCCCCTATCGAACTTCCCATGCACTCGGTTACCGGTACCATAATTTCGTACACAACAATCGCTTCTTCTGTTCGCTCGCACTCGACGTAATAGCTTGCTAAAGTTTGAAGAAATGTCAGGAGTTCTTCAACATGACTGTTTCTTTCTAGGAACTTCTCTTTGCAGAATTGAATAGTTCGGTAAAAAGGCGTAATTTCGTTCTCGTTCTTAACTTCCTTGGTAGCTGTAAATGCATCCAGTAAATCAATAAACTCCTCTTGTTCAACATGAGCTACGTTATTATTTGATAAAAACAACAAAAGTGACTCTTCAAGTAAAGCAATTGCATGTTCTTTTCTGCCGGACAAAATCTGAGCACGACCAATCCAGGAAAACATGCGTCGGCAAATTTTCAAATAATCACTCTTATCTCCTGGCCAGGTTTCTTCAGAAAACATCTCAACGACAGAAATATTTTGTAGAAATTCGCTCATTTCTTTCACAATAGTATCTGCGAGTTCTTTCTTTCCGAGTTGCAAATATGATTTGGCTAACAAAAGTTGAATTTCACATTTGAAAGCAAACAATTTTCCCCGCACATCTCCAGTAAGCTCGTCTACTACATCGCTCGACCCCAACTGTTGTTCCGCGGTTTCGATTACATAGATTCCTCTTTGACAATAGGATGCCACCTTTTCCAAACTCGTGCTCTCAGTTTGCTTGTTCATCTTAGCCAACCGCACAAGACAAGTAGCTACTAAATACGAGAACTCTGCCTCATGTTGTAACTTCACCAAACCACATTCTAAACTAGATGTGAACTCGATTGCCTCTTCACAAACACGCCGCGCGTCTTCCAAATCATTGCAACGCATGTGGCTTCTGGTTAGCCCCGACAAAATTTCTAAATAATCCACCACACTATCGGTATCAGTATGACAGGAGTAATAAGTTGCAGCTTCAACAAACTGGATTGTTGCCATTTTATACTTTCTGCTATGAAAGTGAGATTCTGCCATCAACTTCGATATTTCTGCCTTTTTCTTGTTATCAGACGTAAACTGAGCAGATACCTTTAAATATGGGAGCATCAACTCCATTCTTTTCCCTTCGTTGCACCGATGAGCCTCACTAATAAAAACGTCAGCTGCATTCGGACAGTACTTATCCAAATCTGGCACCAACAAAGGATGAAAAGATTCCATCGTCTCCTTTGCCTGTTTGAAGTTGCCTGAGTGAAGATCATATTTTACAGAATCTCCTAGCACATTTAATCCAGAAATAATGGTTAAAGGATCTGATAATTCTTTATCGTCACTATCAGCAATTGATTGTTGTTTGGTCGTACCTTGTCCACAAAGTGAACTTGGCATCAATTTTTCACCAGTTTGCTTAGTAACCAGATTGATGTCCACCGGGTTGCTAGATTCCGGTTTTCTGTTTTCTTGTCGTTTCTGGGTTGAACCACTTTGATTATCGAAATCATCCGTTTCAAATTTGGCAACTAGACCTAACTTTTCAAGTTCATTTGATTCAGGACGAAAAGAATAGTTTGTTGACAATAAATGATTTCTTGCTGTAGCGTCGCCTGCGTCATTACCATGTGTGTGTGATTCAATAGGTGCAGTCACTCTCAAAGAATTAAAAGCTGAATTTAATTCAGAGAACTCGGGCACTTTTCTCACTTCTTTCGATGCTGGAGGTAATGCACCCATGTAACGAAAATAATTTGCTACGTCGTCACTTGAAATTTGTTGAAAAAAAAGTGCATCTGAGTTTGGGGATTCCGGAAATACATCCAATATTTCTCCAACGATTTTCTTAATTCTCAGAAAAGCATTGTCATTGGGAAGTCTGTCTTGTTTGTCAAAAATTTCATTTGCCTTTTGGTAAAATAGTCTCGACTTTGCCAGATCGCCTAAAAACATGAACAAATAAGACACAGATGTAAAAGAATTGGCTTTTTGCTCGTGGGTAACCATTTCGCCTTGTGCACTTTCAATGAACTTGACAACTTGCTTGACAAAACTCCTGATTTCTTTGTTTTCTGAATCTGCAAAAACAAGGTTTGCTAATATTGGAACCTTCCCCGTGATGTGTTGGTGGTATGGATCTGATGAATGCAATTCCATTTCCATTCTGAATGCAGGTATGTAGTAATCACAAGATTTTGACGTATTTGATCGATCCCAGTGTATTTCTGATAGATCACATAATATATCAACAGTTATCTCAGATGTTCCGTTTGGTGGGTAGACTACATCACACATTTGTAAAGCTTCAAGCAAAAGTTTTTCTTGTTCAAATACATCAATCGATCGATATTTGTCAGCCAGCAAAGTAAAAAGAAGAATGGTTGACGAATTAAAGTTGCCCGACGCTGAATGTCGTCGTAAGATTGCGGCAGCGTTGTCATAATGGAGTCGTTGTGCCTTTTGGCGTTGTTCTGCCGACAAATAACTTGCTTTTTCGTTGGACGCAATCTTCGCAAGGTCACCTAATTTGACCATCAATTCAAATTCAAACAATGGAACCTTTCTTGTGTGTTTACACCTTAGAGAAGTGAGCACTTCACTGTAACATTTTTGAGCTTGTTGAATGTTCCCCATCTTTTCCCAACAATCGGCAAACTTCTTCATAAATCCGTTCTTTTCATCACCGTCGCTCATGCATAAAACATGGTTCCATCCCTCGTTTAATTGCGAGTTTGCTTCAGATAGCGCGCCCGTTAGGTGTAAGATGTTCGCAATAGCTAAGTGAGCATTCAAAATACCGGGTATGTTAACTTTCTTAACGTTCAAAATTTCCAAACATTCAGTGTAGTAACGCGAAGCTTCGGACGTTAATTCTTCTTTATAGCATATCTGCGCGAGAGTCTGGAGGTAAAACGCTCTAAGATCAGAATCGTATTTTGAAGGATCGAGGGCAGGAAGTTCCTCTTTTAGGAAAGAAATGGCTTCTTCACTTCTTTTCACTTCGACAAGTGTTTGAGCGACTGTGCATGTTATCATTGCTTTTATTTCCACATCAACGATATTTTGGAGACAATCTTTAGCATCAAACGCAGACTTGCAAGCTTTTTCACTTTCGCCTAATCTAGACCATGTGGTAGCTAAACTACAATGTGCCTGAGCAATAGTGTGCGGACTTGTTCCATTTGACGACTCTATGCATTCCTGAAGATGTGACAAAGCGTTGCAATAGTCACTAGTAATATTGCATACATATGCGATCATTAAACGAAGATCGCCTTCTTTGAATAAATGAAAACCTGTTCCACAAGATGAGAACATTTCAAGAGTTTGTTCGAAGTAAAATCGGCTTTCATCGTACATGAGCAAATATAACGAAGCTTGACCCAACAACATTGTTGGAAGCATGAGAAAAATTGCATTCTGGCCAAAAATATGAAGCCCCATGGAAAGCGCACGCTGAAGACATTGATAAGCTGTGTCGTAATTTTTTTGCAATAGGAAGACTTGACCAAGTTTGTTGAGCAAAATGTAGCCTTGTGTACTCACACCTTCATCTTCTATGAAACTTGTTAATAAACGAATAATCGTGTCGAATTCCTGAATTTGTAATTCACGTCTAACTGTGGGTATTTCCAAATACAGCGTCCACACTATTAACGTTTGCAAGTCGTCCATATCAAGTAGATCTTTTCCAATCAGACATTGACGGATAAATTTACGAGCTGACTCAAAGTTACCTTCTACGATATGAACAAGAGACGTCAGCATTAAAATTTCAAAAATCAACCCTTTGTCTGTCTTCGTTATATCGCAATCTGATTCAGAGAGCGCGTGACTTAACAATTCAATATTTTCAGGAAGATTGTATTTTTTGTACATGAAAAAACGCAGGGCATCTAGTTCGCATTTCAAGGAAGAACTATCATAACTATTATCTGCAACAAACTTAATTCTAAATCGACACAACTGCAACTTTACATCTCCTGGGTTTGCTACGAGAGCATGGTCGTAACACTGTAGAACCCTGGTGTATTTTAACAAACGGCAATATATATCCCCCTTTACTTTGTCAGAATAATCGAAGAAGGATTCTTGGGAGATAGAATCAAGATCTTTTTGATCGCAAACCTGGTGAAGTTTATCATACAAAGGAATGGTAACATAAAAAAAATGGAATAGTTATTTTTCTTTAGGCATATTGTAAACTGGTTCATTCTTCTTTTCATCTCTGTTGGTATTCATTTGCTCTCCCTGTTTTCCAGCTTCTAAATACGTTATATTTCGTAGCTTTAATGCAACAGCTGCAGCGCTTGCTATGTTCTCCCGGGCAATTGAAGAAAGCACTCCTTTTTTATGGAGTTCGTCGAGGATTTCAAACGATCCACTTGTTTTACTTCCGAAACATTTTGCAAGCCCTGCAATCACGCGATCTGTTAAACGGTAAATTTCTTTTTTAACGTCGTACAATTTTCCATCGTCGAAAAAGTTCCGTCCTGTGAGTAACTCTCCATAGCGAGAAACGTCTTTTCGAAGGGTATTTATGGCTCGACACTCCGCTTGAGTAACTAGTGTTCCATGATTACAGGCATCAGTTGTGCAAGGCTTACACAATTCGTTTCCTAAAGCAATTTTGTACTCGTTGAATAAAGTTTCTTTCGGTGATTGGAGAGGTGCGACAGTTAAAAGAATTTCTGCTAAGCCCGGATTTTTCTCATGCATTTCACTTGTTTGAAAATTAGCCATTGTAATTGGAGTATGGATAAGTTCAAAATCTTTCATGTTCCCCAACGGTGTCTTACATGCCTGAGGAAGAAAACCATCAAACGAGATACCACGTGGAGTAATGTCGTCAAAAAACCAATCTCCGTTAAGCACTTCAATACCCATACTTGGTAAAATTGTCTCTCCAAGATTGATGATCTGTTAAGGAAACATATTTGAATAAGTCTTAAATGAGTATGAGATTTAGTACTCCGGTGAGTTATATGGGAAAACGTTATTCTGAATAACTGCTCTCCCGGACAATTACGAGAGGGCGAAGAACATTTACTCTTCTTTAGTTCTATCATGGTACAATTAATCAACAGCGTACTTCCTTGAGAAAATTTGTAAATCAAAGAGTCAGGGAGCAGTTCTATTTTTATTGTTTAAAATCATCTCAAACACATGACCAATCAACTAGACCATTTTCAAATGCCCGCAGACAACAGCCACAGGTCGAATGCCCACAGGCAATAACTTGACAACGAATCTACATTGAAAGTTGCAATGTTTAAACCAAATTTAGTACATTTAAAATCGCGAATTACAAAAAGAGAACTAACACATGCAAACTGAGACTTTTCCACCTGAATAATTTACATCCCCTTCATGCTAACTGTGAAGTATGATTCTTCCACTTTTCCAGCAAGCTGTACTTACCTGTAAATGAACCAGGTTCGTTAAATTACGAAAGAAAATCTTGCATTTCTCCTCTTCAGAAGTTATCAAAATTGCCCATTCAAGATCTGAATATGGTGTCATCTCGTCTCGTGCCAGAGATCCAAGAACCACAACTTCATATTCGCATGGTGGTTTTCCAAGAATCTCCAAACACTCTTTGACAATT
Source organism: Paramuricea clavata (assembly GCA_902702795.2). Lineage (NCBI taxonomy): Eukaryota > Metazoa > Cnidaria > Anthozoa > Malacalcyonacea > Plexauridae > Paramuricea > Paramuricea clavata. The sequence goes on along the minus strand of CACRXK020002011.1, from coordinate 4,395 downwards.
TGAGAAAACAATTGTTTGATTCGTGATGATATCATTCCGCACAATTCATTGATATCTTCCGTTTGCTCAACAAAAACATCTCGAAGGAGGTTTTCATTTGTTTCATTTTTGTCATCAAATCTTTGATCTAACGAAATTAAAATGCTCTTGACCTCATCACGTAATTGTTTTAAATCATTTCTCTTGGTTTCACAATTGAAGTGACAACGAGCAGGATTGCCTCCAATATTTAAAACTAGACTATCTTCGACATCCTTCAATTTTGACGGAAGTGACCGTGACGTTTTTTCTACGAAATCGCCTACTACTGAACCTGATTTCAAGCAATTGTCTACAAAATTGTATAGTGATGCTGCTTGGAGTAAAAGACGTTGTTTTTGTCCCAATTCCACCTCGTCTTTTCCTGCTTTCTTTTCTAAAACGTCTGCCAGATAATAATAAGCCTCAGGATTTTGTTTGGTTCGATGTTCTCCCAACTTCTCCTTTCGTATCGCCTTACCAAAAGACTGTTCTGCAATCTGAAGTTCGCCATTCCTCAATGCTGCCTTTCCAATCTCGATTAAGGTAAAGGAGTCAAGCTAAATAGAAACAATTATATGACGGTCATATGGAATATATGACGGTCATATGGAACAAAGCATCGATTTATTCTGTTTATATACAGTAAGTGATCAGCAATTGTCTTATAGATAAACGATTGGCAGCAAAGGAACACAATTCCATCGAGTATACAAGAAGATACTATATAGAATCGAAACATTGCGACGTAAAGTACTGTATTTGTTGAAATATTACTGCATGCACGGGCGATTGGACTCTACATGTTTTTGGCATTCTGTTATGAGATTACGCGAACCTCACCCGACGCCCGGTTTCAGAAAACTTCATTGCGCTTTGCGAGAAAAACATGTTATTTATATAGTTTTAATATAGGTTAAAAGTTGATAACATTTTCCGCTTCGTGAGAAATAAATGTTTTTATATTAAGCGAATATCGAAACTTCATTACAATTACATTCAATTACAGAGCGAGATGTGTATAACCCTAATTACGTAGTCTAAAACCACACTTTTACAATATATAAATTGTGAGACCTGAATTTATAACCCGCTTTGTTGCTGTCGCTACATCATGTCGAACATCACTGAAAACAATCTATAAAACAATCTAAATTACCTCTTTAGTTTTCCTTTCATTCTCATCATTTTGATTAAGCATTTCTTGAAATGCTGTGGATAAAAAGCAACGTTTACTTATACTGTAACTATGGTATAATCAATTTTATATGTAACTACTCCCATGCAACCGCAAGAAAGTTCAAAAATTTTAGTATTTTACACAAAACATTTTGTTCTTCCCAAACTGTCCGTTAAAGATGTTTTCCATTCAGTCATTTTGCTTCGACAAATTAGCATAATATTGTTACTTCTTTTATTATTAGCATGACAAAATTACTGGATGCTAATTGGTTGAAAGGAGTACAATTATTTCATTAATTGTACTGCAGTACAATTAATGATTTTCCCAAAACAAACAAAATAGCGGAAAGGTATTTTAAACACAAATGTGAAATGAAATTGCCATAGACGAACTAGATGAAAATACGCTTTTTTTCATTATAAACCTTCAGAAATAGCAATTTAAAAAAAACACTGGCCAATTTTTGTTTTGCCTTGATGTTTTGTGGGATAGTGATAGTCCACGTACTCGTCCCGCGATCATCCGCGTCGCCAGGGCCGCAGAGAGGGGGGGTGGCAGGGGGGGGGGGCAAATTGCCCCGGGCCCCGAGTTGCTGGGGGCCCCTGAAAATGTTTTGTTGGGCCCCAGCCTTTTTTGTGTGTTAAATATTTCCGCGCAAAGGACAAGAGATCTGTTTTCTTGGTTTAAGTACCGAATTTTGGCATAAAAAATGAGATAAAGTCCCTCGAAAGCAATTGCAACGTACTCGTCCGGAAAAATTTTGTACTCCGGAAAAAATTTTTGACCCCTAAAATGGTACACTGACCAAAATTTTTTTGGCGACGGAAGGGGTTGTTCTCCGGAAAAAAAATTTTCCGGGAAGAAATTTTTTAGATAGGGGCCCCTAAAAAAAAATTTGCCCCGGGCCCCCGCCAACCTCTCGGCGGCCCTGCTTACACTTAATGAGTGGAGGTTCAATCTGAACTTCTGCTGAGTGTCAATGCTGTTTTTGAATAGCAAGAGGGTTAGTGTCGTACCTTACCATGTGACTACTCACCCTCCTATTCAAAAACAGCAATGACACTCAAGAAAAGCTCAGATTGAACCTCCACTGATTGAGTGTGAGTGAGCTTTTAGAATACGGGCGTACGTGAGCACGTATTGCAAATGTTAAACCGTGCACAACATGGATCTATTTCTGGAAAATCTTGTGTAACTCAGCTGAAGACTTGAAGTTGCGATTACGTTTGGCTCCTTGTTAGATTCTTGCAAAAACAGACGTTATATACTTAGAAATTTGAAAAGCTTTTGATAAAGTCCGACACTCCTTCATCCTTGCTAGATTGCGGCAATATAATAACATGAGGAGGTGGTAGTTTGCTAATTAACAAACAGAAAACATATTGCCGTTGTCTGCATGTTCAGTTACATATAAACAGTATGACGCCATAACGTGGTAAGAACTAACAAGTGGCCCACGGATGATCCGTCGGGAGCGAACGATGTATGCGACGATGTAATACCAGCAAGGAATTATGCCAATCAGAAAAAGACGAGAGATACGAGTAATTCGAACACCCTTGATCAACAGACATCCATGAGCAACAGAAAACCTGGCTATGCAATATTCAGTCCAGATTAAAATCGCTACACTATATCAGTATATTACACCACTGATTACACCACCGCCATGGACATAAATATGAACCGGAAATTCCATGCACTTGTAAGTCAATATGTTTAAAATGTTGCTTTAAAATATTTGTATTCTTGGCGTCAATTAATACTTTTATTGCAAAGAGTCACAGTAATTGGTTTATACTCTTGGGGTGACCCTACCATTTCTGTATGTGGCAAACAGGCAAAGTTAAATAAAAAAATCATCGCGGTGTCATTTCTCTTGACATTGACATTCGGTATCATTTCTCTTGACATTGACATTCTAGAAAATGTCCTTATCTCGTTGCTAGGAAGTTCACTGTCAACACCATAGAACTCCGTCACTACTTTGATATTTGCACTGGTCAGAGAACTGCTAAAGACAACTGAAGCCATCCGACATTATAGAGGTTCAGATTTGACTCCCACTACCGACACTACCAATACCTCTCACTGGCTTAGTACGCGTCTGATTGGTTGATCGGATATATGAAACGCACCTGATTGGTTAATGGTAGCGGTAGCGGTAGTGGAAGTCAAATCTGAACCTCGCTATTCACCCAGTGTTTTTATCACAACATCAGCTCTACTTCGTCTGTTGCACAATAGTTAGTCTCATGAAGCACGTGAAAATTTAAAATGTTTAATATGGAATTAGATTTTATTTTCTTGATGTTGTTATTCGTTTAGATGAGTGCGAGTGCGCTGCATAGAAACGAAACATTTTCGTTTTCTAAATTAGTTTCTTATGTTAAACATGTTCCAAGCGCAGTTCAGAACTGCTATGTTCAAAACACTGACAAGTTGCTCAGAGTGCACACAATAGGAAAAACTGCATTGACTTACCTTGATTTGTTCTGCTTTGTTTTAGCAATATCTGAGAGTATACAGTGAATCAGTTTATTTAGGTCTTCCTTTGATAATGTGGTTCTGATAAATAATATAGCATTCACACCAGTAGGTATACCTTGAAATCTTCTTGATTTCTTCAGATTTTTGATTTGGTTAATTTCTTTTGCTATTGCTTTTTCAATGTCATCATCAACATCCTCTTCATTCTCAGAACTTGATTCAATGTTTTCATATTCAATGACTTTCTCACCATCGCCCTGTTGGTAATTAATAACAAGTTTCTTCTCTTTTTTCTCCGTCTCCTTGTCGTCTTTGTCAGTGTCTACATCACAATTGATATGTTCCGTGAATTCGGTACCGAATAATTCATCCGCATACTGAAGGTTTAAATAAAATTAGAATTTAGAGAAGCCTTGATTCTATACTTACAGGTATATGTAAGTTTGGTAAAAATCAAAACATTTAGAACTATTTAACAGATAATTCCATTAAACTGTAAACTTTAGTGATTTGTTTCGAAAGCATGTACAATCACTACAAGACTTAGCCAAGGGGAAGCAAATATGAGTAAATATTTTCCGGAACACACTAAAACTAGTACGTCAATTTGTGGCGTATACACAAGTATTAAAAGTTGTCAAAAAACCGTTATCCGGCGCTTGTACCCCGGTACACAGAAATATCGGCCATAGCCGATTAATCGG
>CACRXK020002010.1:0-47243 GCA_902702795.2 Paramuricea clavata | reverse complement strand
CTCGGTGGGCCTGCACGCGGGCTAATATGTTGTCAATCTCGTGCCAGCACCTAACCTGCGAACGGGAATACTCGTGCCAGCACCTAACCTGCGAACGGGATTGATATGTTGTTTGAATTTGAATAATGTGTTCTATTGTTTACGTTATGTGCCTTTATGAGTTTATGATCATTTTCCAACTTTGTTTATGCCAAATTTCTTACAAAAGAATTCAAAACTCTGGACAAAATGCAGTTGAATTTTCAAGAAAGCAATTTTGTCAGCGGCTCGTGCAATTTTAGCACATTTTTCAAAAATCACTCGTAGTGTTAATCATTAATTACACTCCTTCCCGTGTAGTTACCTATACTTACTGTAATAAGGAAAAACGCAAAGCAAGCGAATGCGTGCAGGTGTCCTCCTGCTGGAGGACTGCACCGATGAATGATGGCTTTTATAATTTAAACTGCATGCAGGTATATTTTGGAATTGACTGTTTAGTTTAGGTTATATGCCTCTTATGTTAGGTTGAATTTCGTTTAAGATGCCTCTTGTATACAGCTATTTCAATGGACCTTTCCCCTTATAACTAAAATTTTGATCTAGACAACTCTAGACAAAAATTTCATCACAGCTTGAAAGAGCATCACAAAATTAGTGATATTCCAAAGTTTCGTTGCGAAATGTTGTAAAATGCGGATAATATAGCCCTGCGAAATTTGCAATTTTCAGTCATTTTGTATTACAAACGGGAAATTTGGCTGTCAATTTCCCATGCGTAATACAAAATGACTGAAAAACGGCAAACTTCGCAAGGCTATATTATCCGCATTTTACAACATTTCGCAACGAAACTTTGGAATATTATACTAATTTTGTGATGCTCTTTCAAGCTGTGATGAAATTTTTGTCTAGATCAAAATTTTAGTTATAAGGGGAAAGGTCCATTAAGGTTGTCCACGAGCAAAGCGGAAAAGTCAAATACGAGCGCGTAAGGCTGCTGGGAATCGCTAACAAATTAATGAATTTTCATAGCGATCCCAGCTGCCTTTCGCTCTCGTTTACGACTTTTCCGCTTTGCTCGTGGACAACATTAATTGCAATAGCTGTATATATAGTAACAAACCAACAACAAATGAACATGGGCATCTATAAGGAAAGCATTTATAAGAACTTTTTCTGTATAACACAAAGTTTAGTTTATTTCCATTGTCATTGGTCTGTTTCAATATGATGTTATATTTTCAATATATGGATTACCTGTCATCGTCAAGAAGTTCTTTGCAGCTGAGTTTGCGGGCAATTTCTTTCGTCTTAGCTTTACTCTAAACAGAAAAGGGTGCATGCATGAACGTTGACTGGTGTTCAAAGTAAAAATACTAAACATTACTGTAGAGGTGTGATTTTGGTTGCGGAAGAAATGTTTCCTGTTTTTCAATACGTTCGAGAAACATGGTGAGGAAACAATGTTTTCTGGTTATACGTTTAGTTGACCTAAAATTCACAGTTGAAATTCTTACGACATTAATTCAATCGAGGTGCCCAAATATTTACCCATAAACGTATTCTAGAATATTACATATATACTACAGGGTGTATCAAAATAAACGCAATTCATCTTTTGTGCTTAATAACTTTCGAAATACTATTTCTAGTTAAACGCTTTTAGGCTTACTTGAAAGCATGTTCTTTTCTCTTTCAAACAAACTATTATCCTTGTCTCCAATGCTAGTAATAATTGCACAGGAAAAGATGTAGTAAAACCTATCATTTTTAGTTGCTGTTTAATTATGCAAGTTTACTATGTTATTGTTTAGTCGGTTTAAATGTTAGAATTTTCTTCTTTAAACTTTAATGTTGTCGTCACTACATCTGGAAAACCACGTAAGAACAAATTAAAAGTATTTTAAAAGAGACCATGCAGGTTGTTTGAAAATCCTAAACGAATGCTAAAAATCGTCAAAACATTCTGGTGTCTGAGCCAGAGTGTCATCGAATTGCGATGTAATGTAAACAGAAATTATAGCAAGTTGATGTCAGTCAGCTTAGATGGTCCAAGCCAAAATTATATCGCATTTGAAGTTTCAAACTGAGTTAAAAATAGTGGAAGAAAAGCCGTAATTATACTTATTGTTACAATCCATTTAATAAAATGCAACATTTTTTTGTTTTAATGAAAAAATCAGTTATTTTCATGAGAACGATTTGTTATTCCATCTCAATTTTTTTAATCTCCAATCGCAATAACGTAAAGTATTATTACCCGCGAACCAATGAGTCAAATTTAAGAAACAACCCACTGTTAGAAAGCTGAATGGCTACGCTTTAAAATGAATGTAAACTTTAACGTTTTCGTCTATTATTTGTTTAGCAATTTACATTTCAGTCGAGGATTGCGCTTTTTTTTATACACCCTGTATACTTATACACTGGACCCATGCGTTTGCATGTGATATCCGGCAATGCCTTACCCTCTTCTTTACAATAAAAAGATGGACAAATTTATCATCGGAAACCATGAGTCCAAGATTTTCTGAAGTTGTTCTGTTGTTTAGTTGACATAAACCTTGATCCACTCCGCCAGCTTTGTAATTCACTGACAAGCACGCGTCGATGCTTGTACAATGCATAGAACACACTCTTTCACTTTCTGCATATTTCGTTGTGATCACACTATCTCGTAAATATTGTCCAGTGTTTCTTTTAAATATAGCATGTTTCATAGTAACACCGTACCCGATGAAAGCAAAAAACTGGACGTGCACCAGTATCGTTTTAAATAGAGACATGTTTTCCCAAATCAATTCCAAGATGACTCTTTATATGACTCAAAATGACTCTTTGCCCAAATCAATTGCAAAATGACTCTAAAGACTAGGCGGTCAGTTCAATAGGTTCAATATAGGTTTTGTGCAATGACAACGCTTTATTAAAACAACTGATGATATATACAATACAGGTATAGAGAGACGTAATAACTTTATCTGATTTTTGCTTTGTAATACTTTACTTGGAATTATATCACAATTCTGATTGGCTGACAGAACTTTATTTGCATGCTGCAATACAGTGCATGCAACAAATGAATTTGAGTGGCCAATTAAGAACACAGTGTGATTTGTTGGCAAAAACAAATAATTGTTAGAGATATAATTATTGCTTGCATCTTGCGTGATCTTATGATTATTTTTTCATTTATTGAAGACCTAGAACATTTATAGATGAAATATTATATAAAATATTAGGGCTAAATCCTGCCGCACACGAGAGCATTTGGCTGAGCTAATCGTCACGCGTGCCTGTTAGCTCATCTTTATATTCATGTCTGTCACAAACATAAATTTTGGCGATTAGGTCAGCCAAAAGCGTTTTTGTGCGGCATGTTTAATAAACAGCAGAATTGATATTTCAATTTCTTTCATTATAGACAGGCTTAATATAAAAGAAAAATAGTTGGATATTATCAGCGGTGATGGGGCATGTTATATTATGTGCTTTATATTTATTAAAACGCCCAAATCTTATGAAATGTTTGCCTTATACGTACGATCTTACAGTGCACGTTTGTTTATTAGTATATAACATGAACATCTGCCATGATTGCTAACTTTGTCATTTAACATCATGCAATTTTGATATATTCTCCAGACGTTTAATCATAATCTCAAACTCATTAATAATTCATGTGTAAATGGACAACTTGCATGTTAGACTAAATTTTTTAATCTAAGTAAAGAGAAGGAAATAAAACACAACAGTTAAAAAGAACATAATGAAATTAGTAAAATTGCAAAATTTGGTTACAAAATGTTGTAAAATGCAGAAAATATAGCTTTGCGAAGTTTGCATATTTTCAGTATATTTGTATAACGTGCGGAAATTGTTACCATTTTCGGCTGAAAAATGGTAACAATTTTCGCACGTAATACAAATATACTGAAAATATGCAAATTTCGGAAGGCTATATTTTCTGCATTTTACAACGTTTCGCAACCAAATTTTGCAATTTTACTGATTTTAATAAGTTCTTTATGGGAATTTACTTTTTTTTGCCTAAATCAAAAATTAGTCTAACATGCAAGTTGTCTATTAGCCAGCCATATTGCTTTATTTTGCTCACATGATAATACTGGCAGACTGCGCGGACTTGAAATCTAGTCCAGTCCTCATAGTTGGATTTGAAATATTAGATAACTATACATTAAGTTCTGAAATATCATCTATACTCGAATTGACTTGACCTCGTAGCTCATGCAGTTGGTATAGAGCGTTGGACTATAACAAGGCAAAGGTCGCGGGTTTGATTCCTACCGCGGTGAATCAATTTCTCAGCTTGCCAGCTTCTTCCATGCAGCGACACTCGGAGTAGCATTAGAAAAAAACTACATACCTGAGTTCAACACACAACCACCAGTCAATCAATGTATTGTGGTAAAACATTTCCAAGTCTACACATATACATGTGTGTAATCAGGGACGCCGGAACTGGGGCAGGAGTGGCAGCCGCCCCCTTTGCCCTTTACCAGGAGGGGCAAGGGGGGCAAAGGTGCCCTTTCCATTTAAAGTATTGCCTTGGCGAAATAGCGAATTGTCAGAAATGTTAGTGCAATTCTTTTACAAAGTTGCTTCAGAAAATGCAAGAAATGCAGTCATCGAGCTTCAAGAATAGCACAGTCGCCTGGCGGAGAACCCCCCACACCCATATCATCCAATCAATAGAAAACATAATTAGGTGAAGTTCAACTCCCGATGTTTCGCAAACATTTCTTAGTATATATCAATTCAAAAGTGCCCTTTCACGAAAATCTGCCCCCCCCCTTGCCTTAAAATCGTTCCGGCGTCCCTGTGTGTAATCTAATTATGAATTAAGTATTTTTCATGTATAGTGCATACATAGGAACATTACAAATACATGGCATACTAAAGTACGGAACAAACGAGGATGAGAGTTGGCAGTCACGCGATTATCGTTAGCTGTTCTTAATGCTTTTCCCAACACTATCATGTATTTCCTTTAAGTTTAAACCTATAGTTGGAACACTTATGACACCTTTATCATGTTTACCTAGAGTTTAAAATGTCCCCTGTATAACAATTCGTGCATGACTGCCAACTCTCATTCTGAATTATATATACTGGGAAAAAGTAGTAAAATCCATACAATACGACAATCATCTTGTATCACTAAATCCATGATGCATAGTTTTTTTTCTCTATTCCTCCATATACTTTATCCATAGTACAATAATGGCAGTTCCCATATGGAAATTGGAAGTCCGTACTATTTCAAATAGGATCCAAACTAATTTTCATGAACTAGGATTTTGGAAACAAATTCCAATATTATATAGCAATTACAGCTACACTGACAAAGTCGACACATAATGGCACAAATCACAATTGTAAATCCAAGCATTTATAACTTGCTAAATTAAGCATGCTACATTATGGGATGAATGTTTTATTGCACCAATATACAGGGTGTATCAAAAAAAGCGCAATCCTCGACTGAAATGTAAATTGCTAAACAAATAATAGACGAAAACGTTAAAGTTTACATTCATTTTAAAGCGTAGCCATTCAGCTTTCTAACAGTGGGTTGTTTCTTAAATTTGACTCATTGGTTCGCGGGTAATAATACTTTACGTTATTGCGATTGGAGATTAATAAAATTGAGATGGAATAACAAATCGTTCTCATGAAAATAACTGATTTTTTCATTAAAACAAACAAATGTTGCATTTTATTAAATGGATTGTAACAATAAGTATAATTACGGCTTTTCTTCCACTATTTTTAACTCAGTTTGAAACTTCGAATGCGATATAATTTTGGCTTGGACCATCTAAGCTGACTGACATCAACTTGCTATAATTTCTGTTTACATTACATCGCAATTCGATGACACTCTGGCTCAGACACCAGAATATTTTGACGATTTTTGGCATTCGTTTAGGATTTTCAAACAACCTGGTCTCTTTTAAAATACTTTTAATTTGTTCTTACGTGGTTTTCCAGATGTAGTGACGACAACATTAAAGTTTAAAGAAGAAAATTCTAACATTTAAACCGACTAAACAATAACATAGTAAACTTGCATAATCAGTGGCGGCGCCAGGCTTCCAAATTTGGGGGGGCATTTGAGGGGCAAACTCAAATTTTGGGGGGCAAGATAGAATTTTTAAAAAGGTCGCCCCCCAGGAAATTCCCCCCCCCCCCTCAAAACGTGGCGGTATTCCTAGGAATATCGCCCCCGGGGGCAAATATCCTAGGAATATCGCCTCCCAGGGGGGTGGGGCGAATACCCTAGGAATATCGCCCCTCTTTAGGACATTCGTCCCCCATGTATGCGATGTGGTTTATTCAAATAATTTCGTGATACTTTCATCTTATTATTGCCTTACACGTTTGAGAATTTACACTGTAACTCTGCAAAACCAAAGCTTTTTTGTCTTTTTTTGAAACGTATTATTGGAGTATTGGCAAGTTTTACCATTCAGAGATTTACAAACTAAGATTGAAACTGTAAAAAACAGTTCCATGTATACGCGCATTCACTAATGAGTAATGACAACTTATGAGCCATACATTTTCCGATAACGACAGAATGCTTGTGTAGCCTTTAGTCGCTCTTAGTAACTAATAATTTTTTTGGAGGGGGGGCAAAAAATAATTTGGGGGAGGCATTTGCCCCCCCTTCCCCCCCCTGGCGCCGCCACTGTGCATAATTAAACAGCAACTAAAAATGATAGGTTTTACTAAATCTTTTCCTGTGCAATTAATACTAGCATTGGAGACAAGGATAATAGTTTATTTGAAAGAGAAAGGAACAGGCTTTGAAGTAAGCCTAAAAGCGTTTAACTAGAAATAGTATTTCGAAAGTTATTAAGCACAAAAGATGAATTGCGTTTATTTTGATACACCCTGTATACCCAAATGCTGGGATGTCTACAATACGATCTACTCCACATGCTGCACGATTACCGCACGCCTGATAGATTATACCAGTGCAAGAAGAGGCGCATATACCAAAACCTATCCAAGAGTTACAGCTCTCACAATCGTTTTGGTTGTTGGCAACAAACCCAAGGCGAGCATTGGTATTTGGGAATTGGATATTAAAACCTTCATGGTTGCAATTGGGCTGCAGGGAAGAGCCTGCAATCACAGACATCCAGGTGTCTTTTCCAGCGGTTGTGTTTCGGTATTGTCCATCTGCGATCACACTGTACAGCGAACTTGCTTCGTAATCTAACATCATCCATCTTCTGCTACCATTGACGCTCATACCAAGACATATTTTCTTGAAAGGAGTGTTCCAATAAGAGACCAGTTTACTTTCTTTCTCTGTTAGTCCCTTAAGCCCATCTTCAAATGCATAACTTTCCTTGTTCGTCCACAAAGATGAATTGTAGTCAAATGTGGACTAAATTAGAAAGAACACAATAATTTTAAAAGAGAAATTAATTGACTGTTGGTTGATGCTTATAAGTAGATCATGAATATCTAAGATATAGTTTTAGTTAGAAAATTAAAGGAAAATTTTCTCTGATTGTTTAACTGCTTAATTGATGAACTGATTGATTGGCTATTTGGTTGATTAAAGTTTGACATACAGTAACCCTTGATTTCTATCTTACCATATTTCCATTTACTTTCAAGACTAGTGTCCAACCTCCGCCTCCACATCCAGGAATATCTGTCATGTGACAATATACCTTATATGGAGACGAGGAAATGTTCAACTGTATAGTATAGGCATCGTTTGGCAATGACCTGGAATAAAATAATGATACTTTTATCACAACTTAAATGTAAAGGAAAATGATGTCTTGGATTTAGAGCAAGACCATAGATATCTTATATACACTAGATAGTGCATCTAATTATTCTGCAATTCAAAAATTGAAGCCGTGATTGCAGACTCAGGATATTCCCATGACATGAGAAGACTCGTATGTTTTCTATTTCTTAAACAGGGAACTTAAACATTAAGTTAAACCTATTCCAGGTACATTTTCAAACTATTCAAATGATGAAAGTTATTGTTGTTTTTAAGCGTTTATTAGCGAGTGGGAAACTCCAACATGGCTGCCATCTATTCAAATGGGGGTAACCGCTGGAATATTCTTGGCTTCAATTTTACTAAAAGAGATGCGCTATCTAGTCTATATAAGATATCTATGAGCAAGACCTATAACTAGAGGGCACAGCAGACTGGTCACCTCCGTTCAGCGATTTAAGTTATGAATCATGCATAAATTATACAATGGGCTAATTAAACATTCAGTTTACTTGGAGGTTCAGACAAAGGCAAGAGAAACTTTGCTAATAGTTTAGCATCCAGTTCTCATCCAAATGTTACCAAAATTGAACAAGTTTTTGCTTGGGCAATATCCATTAGTCCTGCAAATTTTCGCAATAATACGTTTGATATTTGTACGTTATCGTGCTGATAGACAAACATACAAACGCTGATGTTATAACCTGGCAGAGGTAATAATATTCCTAAACTATTAGATAATAAGCAAAAAACAAAGGAAATGAAGGCGTGAAAGTGTTCTCCTGTAGGAGGACTGCGGCAATGAAGATCGGATAGCTTTTGGAGAAAGAAGTGGAACTGACGAACTAACATTAAAAATTTAGTTAGTTTAGTTTAGGTTGCCTCTTATATTAGGTTGAATTTAGGTTAGGGTGAATCTTATAGTAATAATAAGCCAACAAGAAACGAACATGGACATCTAAGGAAAGCAGTGAAGAACTGTTCCAATATAAAAAAGTTAGTTTATTTACATTGACCTGTTTCAATATGGTTTATATATTTTTTGTGCATGTGTGTTTTGATGTTACTCTGAGTGTATATCCGCACCGGGCAGGCTGAAATGTTAGCCTGACCACGATGGGAATCGAACCCGTGCTCAGGCTAACTTTTCAGCCTGCCCGTTGCGGATATATACTCAGAATAACATAAAAACATCATGGTGTGATATTTTCAAAAACGGATACCTGTCATCGTCGAGTAATTTTTTGCAGCTGTGTTTACTGGCAATTTCGTTCGCTGTAGCTTTACTCTATAAGCATAATACAATGAACAGTGACTGGTGTTTAATTAGCCTTTCTCACGCCGCCATTTTTGGGGTACTTTTTTGCCAATCCTGCAAGCATATATAACACCGCGTAACGGCGACATTTTGTATGTTATGGCTGTATGATGATAAATTTACTTTGTAAATAGTTAGTTTGTTCTGAAATATTGCTTTTCACATTGCTATAATCGTTTAAGAAAAATTACAGTACCCCAAAAATGGCGGCGTGAGATAGGCTAATTAAAGTAGAAATACTAAACATTGTTGTGGACGTGTGACTTTCATTGCGGAAAAATGCTTCTTGTTTCCTAGCTAGGCCTATACTTTCGAGAAGTATTGTTTGCAAAACAATGTTTTCTCGTTTTTAAGTTTATTGACCTAAAATTCACAGTCGAAATTTCCAACTAGTCCATAATCCTTCAACATTAGTTCAATGGAGTTAGATGCCCAAAAGTCTTCATATTTAAATTTACCCATAAACTACGTAAAAATACTCATTAAAAATTCGTAAACCTTGTGGCAAATCATGTCAGCCATGATATGTCACGTGGAGTGACTTTATATCTGATAAAGCAGATGGCATTATATAATTGTTCATCCTAATTAATATGATTATATAATGGTTCATCCTAATTAGTATTCTTTTGTAGTGGTATTTTAAGCTATTCAAAACACTCGTTGTCATGTTTTATCAGACATAAAACGCTCGGCTGCGCCTCGCGTTTTATATCTGATAAAACACTCCTACTCGTGTTTTAAATAGTACTTAGCGTATTCTAGAATATTACATATACTACTTACACTGGACTCATACGTTTGTGATATCGTCACAAATGCCTTACTCTCTTTACAATAATAGAAAGATGCACAAATCTATCATCGGAAACCAATCCAAGATTTTCCGAAGTTGTACTGTTGTTAAGTTGACATAAACCTTGATCCACTCCGCCAGCTTTGTAATTCACTGACACGCACGCGTCGATGCTTGTACAATGCATGGAACACACAAATTCATTTTCTGCATATTTCGTTGTGATCACACTATCTTGTAAATACTTTCCAGTGTTTCTTTTAAATATGGCATGTTTCATAGTAACACCATATCCGATGAAAGCGAAAAACTGAACAATGGCTAGTATTGTTTTAGATAGAAACATATTTTCCCAAAGCAATTGCCAAATGCCTCTTATAGACTATTGGCGTTCAGTTCAATAGCTGGTGCGCAATGACAATAGTTAAGTGATTTAATAACTTTATGTGATTATTGCTTTTTAATCATTTACATGGAAGTATACATACAGTATGTCACAATTCTGATTGGCTGAGATAACTTTATTAGCATGCAGAATACAGTGCATTAATAAATGAATTTCAGTGGCCAAAAACACAGTGTAATTCGTTGGCAAAAATTTATAGACATATAATTCCCTGCATCTTGCATCATCTTATGATTCATTTTTTTCATTTATTGAAGAGCCAGAACATGCATTTAGATAAAATATTATATAAAATATTAGGGCTATAATAGACTGCAGAATTGGCATTTTCAATTTTCCTTCATTACAGACCGGCTCAGTAAAAGAAAATAATTGGATATACCAGCAGCTAGTGATGAAGCAAACTGTTATGTTATCAAATTATAAATTATTAGCCATTTTATCTGCTTATTTTATTCACCAAAACGATCAAACCTTACGAAATGTTTGCTTTTATACAATTTTAGTCTAAGCACGTTTAGTAGTATATTTTTTATAAAATGAACATCTGCCACGGCTAGCTAGCTTTGCAATTTATCATCATGCAATTTTGATGAAAACAGTTTACCAAAATTATTGTGTATTCTCCAGACATTAAATCTTGATACAGATATCGAAGGAACTACATTAAGTTTTGAAATGTCGTCTGTACTGGTGAATGCAGTTGATAGACCAATGCAAAGGTTGCGGGTTCGATTCCCACCACCGGCAAGCAATTTCTCAGCTTGCCCGGTGTGGAGACACTCGGAGTAGCATGAGAAAAAAAATTATACACCTGAGTTCAACCACCAGTCAATCAATGTATTGTGGTAAAACATTTCCAAATCTACACATATACATGTATAATCTGATTATGAATTAAGTATTTTTCATATATAGTGCACGCATAGGGGCATTACAAATAAAAGCTTACTAAAGCCTGGATCAACGAGGATGAGAGTGAACGAGAGTTGGCAGTCACACGATCATGGTTAGCTGTTCTTAATGCTTTCCCAACACTATCATTTATTTTAATTAAGTTTAAACATAGTTGGAACACTTATGAAACCTATTTTGTTTACCTAGAGTTTAAAATGTCCCCTGTAACAATTCGTGACTGCCAACTCTCCTCAACTCTCATTCTGAATTACATACTAGGAAAAAGAAATAAAATCCGTACAGTACGACAATCATCTTGTATCACTAAATCCATAGTATTTCTTCCCTATCCTTCCATACTTTATCCATAGTACAATAATGGCAGTTCGCATATGGAAATTGGAAGTGCGTACTCTTTCAAATATGATCCACACTATTTTCATGATCTAGGATTTTGAAAACAAATTCCAATACTATAGCAATTAATTACTGCTATACTGAAAAAGTGAGCACACAATGGAACAAATCACAATTGTATCCAAGCATACATTTAAGTTATATATACATGCGAAGAAGAAGAAGAATAAGCAAATAATATTAACCATTGGGGCTGTCGTTTTAACTTGGTTTTTTTACTTCCTTCAGACAGTTCTCATTGTGCTGCATTTTCATGTCATGTTAAATTAAGGGTGAATGTTTTATTGCACCAATATATACCCAAATGCTGGGATGTTTACAACACGATCTACTTCCCATACTGCACGATTACCGCACGCCTGATAGTCGCTTATACGATAGAAAGAGGCGTATATACCAAAACCTATCCAAGAGTCACAGGTCTTACAATCATCTTCGTTGTTGGCAACAAAACCAAGGCGAGCATTGGTAAATGGGAATTTGATATTAAAACCTTCATGGTTGCAATTGGGCTGCAGGGAAGAGCCTGCTATCACAGACATCCAGGTGTTTTTTCCAGCGGATGTGCTACGGTATTGTCCATCTGCGATCACACTGTACAGGGAACTTGCTTCGTAATCTAACATCATCCATCTTCTATCACCATTAACGGTCATACCAAGACATATTTTCTTGAAAGGAGTGTTCCAATAAGAGACCAGTTTACTTTCTTTCTCTGTTAGTCCTTCAAGTCCATCTTCAACGGCAAACGTTTCCTTGTTCGTCCACAAAGATGAATTGTAGTCAAATGTGGACTAAATTAGAAAGAACACAATAATTTAAGAAAGAGAAATTGATTGTTGGTTGATGCTTAAGTAGATCATGAATATCTAAGATATAGTTTTAGTTAGAAAATTAAAGGAAACTTTTCTCTGATTGTTTAACTGCTTAATTGATGAACTGATTGATTGACTATTTGGTTGATTAAAGCTTGACATATAGTCACCCTTGATTTTTATCTTACCATATTTCCATTTACTTTCAAGACTAGTGTCCAAGGAATATCTGTCATGTGACAATATACCTTATATGGAGACGAGGAAATGTTCAACTGTATAGTACAGGCATCGTTTGGCAATGACCTGGAATAAAATAATGATACTTTTATTACACCGTAATTGTAAAGGAAAATGATGTCTTAGATTTAGAGCAAGACCCATAACTAGAGGGCACAGCAGACTGATCACCTCCGTCAGCGAATTAAGTTATTAATCATGCATAAATTATACAGTGGGATAATTAAACATTCAGTTTACTCTGCCCAGACAAAGGCAAGAGAAACGTTTGCTACTTTTGCATCCAGTTCTCATCCAAATGTTACCAAAATTTAACCAGTTTGTCCTTGGGCAATGTTCATTAGTCCCATTAATGAGACAAGGTGCGATGGTAAGATGAGGAGGAAGGTATGGTTTATATCAACCTAATCTCTGACAGTTAGGTCAAAGATCTTGACAGACAACCCAGAACCCCTCTCCCACAAAAATAAAAAAATTGTGTTTAATATTGTTTTTGTCAAGAAAGTGTAGCAAAAAATGAACAACTTGGGTCATTAAAGAAATTTATAGCCTATATAAATTTAAGCAAATTTTCGCATTAGTATACGTTTGATATTTTGTAAGTTATCGTGCCGACAGGCAAACATAGAAACAGACAGACGAAATGAAAGCGTGCAAGTGTTCTCCTGTAGGAGGACTGCGGCAATAAAGATCGGATAGCTTTTGGAGAAAGAAGTGGAACTGACGAACTAACATTATAAATTTTGTTAGTTTAGTTTATAGGTTACCTCTTATATTAGGTTGAATTTAGTTTTGGGTGAATCTTATAGTAACAGTAAGCCAACAAGAAACGAGCATGGACATCTAAGGAAAGCAGTGAAGAACTGTTGCAATATAAACAAAGTTAGTTCAGTTCCATTGATCTGTTTCAATTTGGTGTTATATTTTCAATAAGGGTTACCTGTCATCGTCGAGTAATTCTTTGCAGCTGTGTTTACTGGTAATTTCGTTCGCCGTAGCTTTACTCTATAAACATATTACAATGAACATTGACTGGTGTTTAATTAAAGAAGAAATACTAAACGTTATTGTGGACGCGTGTGACTTTCATTGCGGAAAAAATGCTTCTTGTTTCTCTAGGCCTATACTTCGAGAATTATTGTTTGCAAAACAATGTTTTCTCGTTTTTAAGTTCATTGACCTAAAATTCACAGTCAATATTTCCAACACCAAAATCCTTCAACATTAGTTCGATAGAGTTAGATGCCCCAAAATCTTGATATTTACCCATAAATCTCGTTAACGTATTCTAGAACACTTACACTGGACTCATACGTTTGTGATATATCACAAATGCCTTACCCTCTTTACAATAGAAAGATGCAAAAATTCATCATCGGAAACCAGTCCAAGATTTTCTGAAGTTGTTCTATTGTTGAGTTGACATAAACCTTGATCCACTCCGCTAGCTTTGTAATTCACTGACAAGCACGCGTCGATACTTGTACAATGCATGGAACACACTCTTTCACTTTCTGCATATTTCGTTGTGATCACACTATCTGGTAAATATTGTCCTGTGTTTTTTTTAAATGTAGCATGTTTCATAGTAACACCGTACCCGATGAAAGCAAAAAACTGAACAATGGCTAATATTTTAAATAGAGACATGTTTTGCCCAAAGCAATTGCTAAATAACTTTTATAGACTAGGCGTTCAGTTCAATAGCTGGTGCGCAATGACAACGCTTTATTAAAACAACTGATAATATACAATATTTATAAGTGATTTAATAACTTTGGAAGCTCCAAGTATGTCACAATTTTTTATTGACTGAAAGAACTTTATTAGCATGCAGGAATACACTGCATTAAATGAATTTCAGTGGCCAAAGACACAGTGTAATTCATTGACAAAAATTTGTACACATGTAATTCCCTGCATCTTGCATCATCTTAGGATTCATTTTTTTCAATCATTGAAGAGCAAGAACGTTTTAAATATGATAAAATATTATATAAAATAGTAGGGCTACAATTGACAGCAGAATTGACATTTTCAATTTTATTTCATTACAGATCGGCTTAGTAAAATAAAATAATTGCATATTAGCAGCAGTGATGAAGCAAATTATCATGTTTTCAAATTACAAATTATTAGCCATTTTATTCCCTTACTTTATTCTCTTAAGGTAGCTCCCTATAGTTTACTAGAAAATGGAAATCTCCGATTTAGACCCAAATTTTCAACAATTCCTATATGTTAAAAGACAAAGAAAGTCCGATTAGAAAGGTATAAAAAAACACAGAGTCGGATTTTCTCGAAAAAAAGAAATGACGCTTCAATATGGCCGATATTTTGGGGTTTAAGTTATTTAACTTGAAAATAAGGTTCGTTACCCCCATTTTTTACTTCATAAACAGATCACGCCTGGCGGGACAATTGCCAAGATCCCGCTCGTAATATAAACTCTATTGAGTATTTATATGATCCTGCTTCCAGGCCAATTTCTATAGTGTCATTTCCATTCCGGAAAACGTGTGGGCGCCCCCAAATTCCAGACGCCCAAATTCATAGGAATTAAAAGTAGCATATAAAAAAAGACATAGCACTACTTGTACTAAACTTGCTACAAGTCGACCTCGTTTGTTTAAACAAAGACGAAGGACTTTGCGAAAGTCTACACTTGTACATGGCATGCGATGTATGGTGTAAGATTATTTGAGATAATAACGTTTTCTAGTCACAAGAATGTTTTGAAGTTTTGGATTATCAAAAAAATTAACCTCATCGTTCAGTTTTTTGATTATTCAATTAACGCCCTCAGCTAAAATTTCCAAAATGGGTCGATTTCATGTGGGGTAGTGCAAGTTGCTGGAGAGGCACGCCCATTAACAACCACTGACATTTTGGGATTAGAACGTCGATATTTCTTCTAGACGTTGAATTGATTGTATAAATAATTATGCATGATACACAACTTAATTCGCTGGCAGTGGTACTGTATGTAGTCTCCGAGTGCTCTCTAGTTATGATATTGAATTATTTGCCATGTTTCATTCTATTCTTGAATTATTTCATTCTATTTACTAAAACCGTTGCCAATGTTTGCTCACTCAAAGTGGACGTCTATTAGCACGTATAACATGACCACCTAAAAGCCCATTTAAGGTTTCTGTACTGCAGCTCAACATAACACGTATAACTAATAATACTGACTTGGGCAAATCATTAAAATCAAAATTAAAAACCATCTGTCATGGCTAACCTTTGCCATTGATCTGCATGCAGTTTTGATGAAAAATATTGACCAAAGTTACGGTGGTGCATTCACATCTATCATGGTAACACTAACAGATTTGGAAATATGGAAATATGCGTGTACATATACAGGTGCATGTATTATAGAAGCATGTATGTAGGAAATGAATTTTATTCTTCTTTACTAAAAAGTAATTGAGCCACATATATGTTAGGGAATGGACAAATATTTTGTGAGACACCGTTTCACAATATAATCATAATTCCAACTAGAAATTGAACACAGTTGAAAGGGTGGGTTGGTGGCGATGAAATTCAAAGACCTTCACTAGATGTTGAAAATACATAAAGACGCACAAATTTTATGTCTTTCGTTTATTAATATTTAAACATCACAGTTTAAAGATTCCATAAAGTCTAAGCATGCATGATTAAGTTCTTTTGATAAAATGCTGTCTTGCAGTCAACTAGTTTGGTTGGCGTGTGTGCCTCTGTACAATACAAGCAAGTTATATTTTAGGTAGCTTTACGTATTATCACAAATATGTACTATTTCTAAATCTACTTTATATATCCCCTGTATTCACTTACTGAACTAAAATATAACCAAATGCCGCAGTCAGTTTAGGGCCATTATCATTCTGACTACACTGCGCAATATTACCACATGTAATGTTAGATGTTATATAACAAGAATTGTAAACAATACCAAATCCAATACATGAATTTGCATGTGTGCAACGGTTGTCATTATTCGCGTAATATCCAATACGTATTTTGAATGCATTATATGCAATGCTGAAACCTTCTTCATTGCAGTTTCGTTGTAAAGACGAACCCGCGATCAGAGACTTCCATGCAGGTCGTCCTGCTGTTGTGCTTCGGTATTGTCCGTCTGCGATCAAACTGTACAGCGAACGTGCTTCGTAATCTAACATCATCCATCTTCTGCTGCCATTAACGGTCATACCAAGACATATTTTCTTGAAAGAAGTGTTCCAATAAGAGGCCAGTTTACTTTCTTTCTCTGTTAGTCCTTCAAGTCCATCTTCAACTGCATGACTTTCCTTGTTCGTCCACAATGGGGAATGATATGTAAATGTACTCTGTGTAATTGAGAAATAGAGAACAAGTTAAGTTTACCAAGAGGGAAGACGGAACGGGGCAAATATGAGCATTGACTATATCAAGTAGTTTCTGATTTTAATTATCTAAATTAAGATATCCGAGTAGATATTGGTTAGCACCTTGATCAAGCTTTCAATCAATTCAATCAAGACACTCGGAGCAGCAGCATCTCAAACCTATTTCCATGTTAAAAACATTTATATATGCAAAACACAACTGATCCTTTGAAGACGTTGCTAGGCCGATCAGATATTTTCTACAACGACAAACTAAAAATTTCTTTTTATCTTACCAAATCTCCGTTTGTTTTCATCACTAATGTCCAGCCTCCTGTTCCACATCCAGGAATCTCAGTCATGTGACAATAGACTGGATATTTTTCTGTGGAAGCCTTTGATTGTAGATGGTAGATGCCGTTTTGTAGAGAGCTGTAAAATAATGTTCAGTCCGTTAGGACGTTTCAGAAATCTACAACGGAAGCTTTTAAAACAATAATATTCCCATAAATTCTCATATATTAATTAACTGGAGTGTACACGGAGACTGCATACATGTATCATGCAGTTTTACTCTGCCTAACAAAGAAAGACAAACTTTTCTAAGTCCTTGGAAAATATCTATTAGTCCACTTAATTAGGCCAAACGCAAAGGAAATAAAAGCGAGTGCAGGTGTCCTCCTGTAGGAGGACTGCACCGATTAAGGATGGCTTTGTAATTTAAACTGCGTGTAGGTATATTTTGGTGAAAGAAGTGGAACTGATGCATGGGTTTGTATGAATTTAGTTTTGGTTATATGCCTCTTATATGAGGTCGAATTTAGTTCAGCATTCCTCTTATAGTAACAATAAACCAACAAGAAATGAATATGGCAGTACAACACAAAATTTTAAAATTTATTTCCATTGATCTTTTTCAGTATATATGGTGTTATATTTTCAATATATTGGATTATACCTGTCATCCTCAAGTAATTCTTTGCAGCTGGGTTTGCTGGCAATTTCTTTCGTCTTAGCTTTACTCTAAACAGAAAAACAGTGAACATTGACTAGCTGGGGTTTAAAGTAAAAATACTAAACATTATTGTAGACGTGTGACTTTCATTGCGGAAGAAATGTTTCCTGTAATTCTATACTTTAGAGAAACATGGTTAGGAAACAATGTTTTCTGACGTAAAATTCATAGTCGAAATTTCCATCTACAAAATCCTTCAACATTATATAGTTCAATCGAGTTAGACGCCCAATTATTTACCCATAAACGTATTCTAGAATATTACATACACTGCTTACACTGGATCCATACGTTTGTGACATCATAAAAATACCCTTACCTTCTTTACAATAGAAAGATGCACAAATTTATCATCGGAAACCAGTCCAAGATTTTCTGAAGTTGTTCTATTGTTGAGTTGACATAAACCTTGATCCACTCCGCTAGCTTTGTAATTCACTGACAAGCACGCGTCGATGCTTGTACAATGCATGGAACACTCTAATTCACTTTCTGTATATTTCGTTGTGATCACACTATCTGGTAAATATTGTCCAGTTTTTCTTTTAAATATGGCATGTTTCATAGTAGCACCATATCCGATGAAAGCGAAAAACTGAACGTACACTATTATCGTTTTAAATAGAGACATGCTTTGGCCAAAGCAATTGCCAAATGTCTCTTAGACTATATAAGGCGTTCGTTCAATAGTTGGTGCGCAACGACAACGCTTTATTAATTAAACAACTGATAATATACAATAGTTATATTAAGAGAATTAATAGGACTATTTACACTAGCGAAAATAAGTCGCGGCTCAAATAAGCCGCGTATGTCTCGTGTAAACAGTCAATTTGTTCGCAGACAGTCAATTTAATTGCAAATTGACTGTTTATATGAGTTGTTCTTGACTGATTTTAATAATAATAATAATAATAATAATAATAATGGAAACTTTATTGAAATTATATACGTATATATACAATTATAAATCTCACTAATTTAGGTAATTAATAATAATAATAATAATAATAATAATAATAATAATAATATAATAATAATAATAATAGTCTTTATTAAAATACTCAGATACATTCGTCTGAGTTTACAATCGAAAGGTAATTGATCTAGATAGTTATATTTACAATGTAAGTTAAGAAGCGTAATAAAAGTTTTAAATACATTAAAGTCTAAACAAAGTTATAGTTATGAAATCCCCCTAGTTCTCACTAGGGAGAGTTCATACTCGTGCCCTCTAGGCCTAAGTAACCTATACTTCTTTTTTCCGGCAGCAGTTCAAGCAATGCATTGTCCTCAGTTGATGTTATGTTGTTCCACAGTTTCTTATCTCTCTTATCACGTATCGTTTTGATATATAACCATTCTTATGTGCACGTTTAATGAATTTATTTATTTGGTTCAAATATTTACCGTCATAGAGTAACTCCTAAAAGCTTTAGCCATGTTTTTCGCTTAATTGAAGGGATAAGCTCAGACAAAACTACAGAGGTGTGTCTGCGAACAACCATTTTGTACGTTTTTTTCCAAGTTTAAGGGCATTCTATTCTCTTCCGCCCAATCCTGTAAACAGGCAGCTTCAGATCGAGATGTGTCACCACTTTCGTTGCCAGGCACTCCTAACGTCAAATGGTCAGCAACTAAAGCTATACTGACAAAGTAGGGACATACTACAACAAATCACAATTGTATCTAAGCATTTAAGTTATATATACATGCGAATAAGTTGGGCGTTTTGCCAAAAGCAGAATAAGCAAATCATATTAATCATAAGGCCTGTCGTTTTAACTTAATTTTTTAACTTCCTTCATACAGTTCTTATTGTACTACACTTTGATGTCTTGTTAAAAGGATGGATGTTTTATTGCACCAATATATACCCAAATGCTGGGATGTCTACAATAAGATCTACTTTGCATGCTGCACGATTACCGCACGCCTGATTTCCCATTATTCCACATGTAGAGGCGTATATACCAAAACCTATCCAAGAGTTGCAGGACCGACAATCATCTCTGTTGTCGGCAACAAAACCAAGGCGAACATTGATATTTGAGAACTGGATATTAAAGCCTTCATGGTTGCAATTGGACTGCAATGAAGAGCCTGCGATCACGGACATCCAGGTGTCTTTTCCAGCGGATGTGCTACGGTATTGTCCATCTGCGATCAAACTGTACAGCGAACTTGCTTCGTAATCTAACATCATCCATCTTCTGTCACCGTTGACGGTCATACCAAGACATATTTTCTTGAAAGGAGTGTTCCAATAAGAGGCCAGTTTACTTTCTTTCTCTGTTAGTCCTTCAAGTCCATCTTCAACTGCATAACTTTCTTTGTTCGTCCACAAAGATGAATTGTGGTCAAATGTGGACTAAATTAGTAAGAACACAGTAATTTAAGAAAGAGAAATTAATTGACTGATAGTTGAAGAAAGACTTCCTCTGATTGTTTGACTGCTTAATTGATGAATTGATTGATTGATTGATTGGTTAATTGAAGTTTAATATGCATTATCCTTATTGATTTCTGTCTTACCATATTTCCATCCACTTTCAAGACTAATGTCCAACCTCCACCTCCACATACGGGAATATCTGTCATGTGACAATATACCTTATACGGAGACGTGAAAATGTTCCACTGCATAGTGTAGGAATCGTTTGGCAATGACCTGGAATAAAATAATGGTATTTTTATCACACCTTAATTGTAAATGAAAATGATGTCTTAGAGCAATACCTAACAAAAAGGCACACACGCCATAAATCATACATAAATTATACAATGGGCTAATTACGCATTCAGTTTACTCTGCCCAGCAAAGCAAGACAAAGTTTTGCTCATTTCTCATTCAGTTTTCATCCAAATGTTACCAAAATTTAATCAGTTTTTCCTTCGCGGCAATGTACATTAGTCCCACAAATTTTCGTATTAATACGTTTGATAGTTTTTTTATGTTATCATGCTGAAGGCAAACACAGAAGCAGACATATACACACATGCACATATATACAAACGCTGATGAAAATATATAGCTTAGCGGAGGTAATAATATTTATAAACTATTAAATAATAAGCAAAACACAAAGAAAATGAACGCGTACAAGTTTTCTTTATAGCTGTAGGAGGACTGCGGCAATAAAGATCGGATAGCTTTAGGCATTTTGGAGAAAAAAGTGGAACTGACGAGCTAACATTATGAATTTAGTTTAGTTTAGGTTGCTTCTTATAATAACAGTAAACCAGCAAGAAACTAACATGGACATCTAAGGAAAGCAGTGAAGAACTGTTCCAGTATAAAAAAGTTAGTTTTTTTGCATTGATCTGTTTCAATATGGTGGTATATTTTCAATGTGGATTACCTGTCATCGTCGAGTAATTCTTTGCAGCTGTGTTTGCTGGCAATTTCTGTCGTCTTGGGTTTACTCTAAACAGAATACAGTGAACGTTGACTGATGTTAAAGGTAAAAATATCAGACATTGTTGTGGAAACAGTAACAGGATTCGGTAGCAGTCTTTGAAAGGCTTTAAATTCGATTGTGGATCTTTTGAAAATCTTTGAATTATATGAAAATATGCATGCAGAAGTCTCTAAAAGTCTTATATTATTTAGCAAGTATTTGACTTATACGATTCTCTATAGCTATAGTAAAATGGATGGTGGATTTTAGGAAGATTTTTACAAATATCGAAGAGTAGACGCATTCTAGGAATGATTATCGGGTCAAGAAGGAGCTTAAATCGGAGCACTTCACCTTCGTATTATGAACGAGCTTTATGCATGCTCCTGGACGTAACGTGCATGTCTAAATAAATTATTCATTCATTCATTCATTCATTCATTCATTCATTCATTCATTCACTTCTGCCCATCTCCCACAAAAAGTGTGCGTTGCAGATGATTGGGTTATAATTGTCTTATGGTTATATAGCGCACTATTAACGTATTCGAGAATCATAAAGAAATATCTTACCCTCTTTACAAAAGAAGGATGCACAAATGTATCATCGGAAACCAGTCCAAGATTTTCTGAAGTTGTGCTGTTGATGAGTTGACATAAACCTTGATCCACTCCGCCAGCTTTGTAATTCACTGACAAGCACTCGTCGATGTTTGTACAATACATGGAACACTCTAATTCACTTCCTGTATATTTCGTTGTGATCACACTATCTGGTAAATACTTTCCAGTTTTTCTTTTCAATATGGCATGTTTCATAGTAACACCGTATCCGATGAAAGCAAAAAACTGAACGTACGCTAGCATCGTTTTAAATAGAAACATGTTAATTTTGTCCAAATCAACTGCAAAATTCAGTCCAATAGCTGGTGGGCAATGATAACGCTTTATTGAAACAACTGTTAATATACACTAGTTGACGGCTCGTACATAAGCAGTCAATTTTTTTGTTAAAATGAGCAGCTGCTTATTGCAAATTGCATCTTGATAATATATATACAGAACATACATATAACATTTGTAAATTCTAAACGCTGATTGGCCAAGAACCGTGTTGACATAACTCAATGTCAACCCCCGAAGATTTTTTTTCTTTATATTTCTTTGTGCTATATTGTATGTAATATTTCAAATCTGACTGTGAGGACTGGAATAGATTTTAAGTCCGCGCAATTTGGAGGATTTGAAATGACATCTCATACGAATAAATCACTACTAATTAAAGTGAGATGAATTAATTTTGATCCATTCCAAAAAGTATATTAATTTGGATCCAGTCCAAGAATTGAATTAATTTTGATCCAGTCCTGGGACTGAATCAATATACTTCACCTGTTCACCAGATATCCAGTATTGTCATGTGAGCAAAATAAAATAATATGATTGGCTAATTTACTCATGAATTGTTCAACACCTTTGAATTTACTATATGAGTAAATTCTTAAACACGTCCGAATTTATCATTATGATAAATTCGCGGCAGCTAACACTAACCCTAACCCCAACCCTAACCACTACCCCCTAACCCTAACATTTTAAACATTTTAAATTTTTTAAACTTTTTTAACTTTTTTATAAATCTAACTTTTTGGGCTTTTTTGCTTTTTAAAACTCTTTTAAAACTTTTTTAAAAACTATTTTTTTAAAAAAACTTGAAAATCTATTGATAAATTCAAAATCTGCCGCGAATTTATCATAATGATAAATTCGGACGTGTTTAAGAATTTACTCATATAGCAAATTCAAAGGTGGAGCTCATGTTGGAATTGTTAATGAGTTTGAGATAAAAAAAATACATTTTTCCGTATTGATATACAGTTTTCTCAACACTCGTGGAAATTGTGTGAACGGTGAAAACACTCCACCCTCGCGCTCCCTAGTCCCAGCTACTAAAGGACACTCAGCTTGTTCTTAATATCATTTATTTCATATATCCAATTTAAGTGTAAACATATAGTTGGAACACTTATCACACCTTTATTTTGTTAAACTAGAGTTTGAAAAAATTCCAATGCTATAGCTACTAAAGCTATACTGACAGAGTGGGCACAGAACAAATCACAATTGTATCCAAGCATTTAAGTTATATATACATGCGAATAAGTTGGGCGATTTGCCCAAACACAATAACCAAATCATATTAACATTTAGGCCTGTCGTTTTAACTTTAATTCTTTAACTTCCTTTTTACAGTTTTCATTGTAATGCATTTTCATGTCTTGCTAAAGGATGAATGTTTTACTGCACCAATATATACCCAAATGCTGGGATGTTTACAACACGATATACTGCACATACTGCACGATTACCGCACGCCTGATAGAATGTACCACAAGTAAAGGAGTATATAATACCAAAACCTATCCAAGAGTCACAGGACCCACAACCATTTTCGTTGTTGGCAACAAAACCAAGGCGAGCATTGATATATGGGAATTGGATATTGAAACCTTCATGGTTGCAATTGGGCTGCAAGGAAGAGTCTGCGATCACAGACATCCAGGTGTCTTTTCCAGCGGATGTGCTACGGTATTGTCCATCTGCGATCATACTGTACAGCGAACTTGCTTCGTAATCTAACATCATCCATTTTCTGTCACTATTAACGGTCATACCAAGGCATATTTTCTTGAAAGGAGTGTTCCAATAAGAGGCCAGTTTACTTTCTTTCTCTGTTAGTTCTTCAAGTCCATCTTCAACTGCATAACTTTCCTTGTTCGTCCACAAAGGTGAATTGTAGTCAAATGTGGACTAAATTAGGAAAAAACAATAATTTAAGAAAGAGAATTTAATTGACTGATAGATGATGCTTTAGTAGCCAACGATTATTTAAGACGTAGTTTCAGTTAGAAAATTGAAAGAAAAACTTTCTCTGATTGTTTGGCTGCTTAATTGATGATTTGATTGAGTGATTGATTGTTTGGTTAATTGAAGTTCAACATGAACTAACCCTCGATTTCTATCTTACCATATTTCCATTCACTTTCATGACTAGTGTCCAACCTCCTCCTCCACATACGGGAATATCTGTCATGTGACAATATACCTTATACGGAGACGAGGAAATGTTGAACTGCACAGTGTAAGCATCGTTTGGCAATGACCTGGAATAAAATAATGATACTTTTATCACACCTTAATTGTAAATGAAAATGATGTCTTAGATTTAGAGCAATACCTAACTACAGGGTGTATCAGAATAAAGTAGACAATTTTGAAACGGCTCTCAATTTCACAAATCCGTTCATGTCATGAAATTGTTGATAAATATAGAATTTTTTGAGTACTTGTAATGTGGAATAAACAAAAAAATTAGTAAAGATAAATTTTCCTTTGTGTTTTACTTATTATTTAATAGTTTAGGAATATTATTACCTCCGCTAGGTTATATTTTCTTCAGCGATTGTATATGTGTGTATATGTCTGTCTGTTTCTGTGTTTAGTCTATAGGACCTGTATATAAGTTTGTATGCGTTTCATGGAACTGCAACGCGCTAACATTATGAATTTAGTTAGTTTAGTTTAGGTTGCCTCTTATATTAGGTTGAATTTAGCTTATGGTACGTCTAATAGTAACACTAAGCCAACAAGAAACGAACATGGACATCTAAGGAAAGCAGTGAAGAACTGTTCCAGTATAGACAAAGTTAGTTTATTTGCATTGACCTGTTTCAATATGGTAATATTTTCAATATGGATTACCTGTCATCGTCGAATAATTCTTTGCAGCTGCGCTTGCTGGCAATTTCTTTCGTCTTGGGTTTACTCTAAACAGAATACAATGAACGTTGACCGGCGTTTAAAGGTGAAAATATGGAGACTTTGGCCACAGTTAAACATAATCGGAGCACTTCTGCCCAACAACCATTCTCCCACAAAAAGTGACTGTGCTTCGTATAGTTGATTATCTTTGTTGTCCAAAATATTAGCTTACCGTCAAAATGGTGCATGAAAAAATCATTGATAATATAGGTAGAACATGTCTAGAAGATCAGGCATTAAAATAGCGTGTTTTTTTGACACATTTTGTGTCCTTGTAAAAGGAAAATGTGTCCTTGTAAATTGAAAAGTGTGCCCTTGCATGTGGACAATGTACTTGGTTCTGGGAATAAAACCCGGAGAAAATCTATTTCTATGCAGCCACTTCCCACAGCAATTTTGTTTGAAGTAATCATGCTGTATTTATTGCCTGATGATAGCCAGATCAATATATTTGTGGTTTATATATTTCTGTTTTCTCTGTTTATAACATGTCAAGAAACGTCTGTTAAATTACCAACGTCTTCAATTATTTTGGCAATATCCGCGGTAAATAATAAAATTATGCTACAAAAATCAGGACTCGCTTTTCATGATTCAGTTCTTTTCATTAGACAATTGACAATTTAGTTATGAATCATTTAGACTGCATGATTTATGTACTTGTTATAGATAGCCTGCCCTCAACCATTGATTTAAACGACCCAAATGTGCCGAAAACTGCGCTTCTGTGACCTCTAAATTTGAAATATTTATTGATATCGGACTGAAATGTATGCATTATAGTCACATTTGCACAACTATAGTCTGATTTCGTTGCTCGAGACATAAAGTTACTTTTTCCAAGTCACGGTAAAAATTAAAGTTATTGACGGCTCGCATTTTGCCTTAAACGCTAGGGCACTGAACTTTAACGAATATTCGATAAGCCTTTCCTTAGTTGACGAGTATTTATGCATGCTCAAGCTTCTCTGCCAAACTTCCAAGTAATTGTCGCCCTTGGCGTGGAGGTAATTAAGTTTGTCCTTGTAAAAAAATCCAAATTTTAATGCCTGGTCTTGATTTTGAAGTTAAGTCTTTGAATTTGTTTCGGTCTTTGAAACTACGATCGAACCTTGAAGAAGCAAGCAAATGGTTAGGAAACAATTTTTCTAGTTTCCCTAGCCACTCTATAGGCCTATAGAGTATAGCGCAGGATTAACTTATTCGAGAATATGACATACTATATAGCTGGGCCCCATTTGTGGTATCATAAAGAAATATCTTACCCCCTTTAAAATGGAAAGATGCACAAATTTATCATCGGGAACCAGCACAAGACTTTCTGAAGCTGTACTGTTGTTGAGTTGACATAAACCTTGATCCACTCCGCTATCTTTGTAATTCACTGACAAGCACGCGTCGATGCTTGTGCAATGCATGGAACACTCTAATTCACTTTCTGTATATTTCATTGTGATCACACTATCTGGTAAATATTGTCCAGTTTTTCTTTTAAATATGGCATGTTTCATAGTTGCACCATATCCGATGAAAGCAAAAAACTGAACGTACGCCAGTATCGTTTTAAATAGAGACATGTTCTGCCCAAAGCAATTGCCAAATGACTCTTAGACTATATATAGGCGTTCGTTCACTAATAGTTGGTGCACAATGGAACGCTTTATTAAAACTAATATTGTTATATACTTGATGTCAAAGTTAAATTTTTCTGTTTTCCAAGTGGTCAAAAGCGTATCACGTGCCGGTCCGCAAAACGTCGTCTTTACTGCATTGCCCTGGCAACGAGGCAATCAGTCCATAGCAGAACATTTATTGACCGGTCAACAATAGAATGGGTGCAGTGCGCATGCGCGTCAACCGTGAAGTTTCAAAGTTCATTTTATTAAACTTTTTTATTAAACATTTACGGCGTTTCATTTATCTAGTTTTGGTTTCAAAGTTCGCTATAAAATAAGCGGTGAATTATTCATACTTTGACACTTATATACACTATATAACAGAAACACTTATGTACTGAGACCTCGGGCTCGGAAAAGTGGTGTGTTTTGTGGCACCTCGAGGCGGTCTTTGGTCCACAAAACACACTGTTTCTCTTGGTCTCTATAGATAAGTGATAAATGTATATAATAGTTACCAAGAGAGTTAACATGGCTATTTATACTAGCGAAAATAAGTCGCGGTTCAAATTAACAGTCGATTTGTTCGCAAATGATTGACTGCAAATTGACTGTTTGTTTGAGTCGTTCGTGACTTAATTCAGCTGCGGCTTATTCTCGCTAGTATGAATAGCCCTAATAACTTTATATCACAATTCTGATTGGCTGCATGAGAAAACTTTATTTGCATGCACCTGTTTTGGAACATGCTGCAACTCTTTTATCTTCCGAAACACGGCAAAACAAGAGAAAATTTGCCACATTCAGCTATGCAATTTTATTATGTTTATATGTCGTCGTAGGCGTAGCGTTGTAATTCTAGAATTTTCTTGTTTAAACTTTTATCATCAATCAATCTATTGTTGTAAAACACTTCCAAATCTGCACATATACATGCATTGTAGCCTATATAGTATAGAATTATCTATATAGGGAATGAATTCTAGATTCTGCTTTGGCGGCTAAAAAGTGTAATTAAGTATACACTAGTTAACGACTCGTATATAAAACTAAACAGTCAATTTGTTCGCTAAAATGAGCAGCTGCTTTCTGCAAATTGCCTATTTATATGAGTTGTGCGCGACGGCTCGTCAAAAAATGGCCCTAATAACTTGATATGAGTATTGGTTCTGAATACTTTATATAGAAGTATATCACAATTCTGATTGGCTGAACACATTGCAACAAATGAAAATCATACAGTGACCAAAAACAATAAAGCTTGTTCGTTTCTCTTCCGAACAACAAATGACGGCATGCACAAGAGAATTATTTATTATTTCATCGTAGCGTTTGAATTGAATTTTCTTGCATTTTAAACACCTTAGTATACTGTTATTGTTGCCACGCGTCGACAAAAAGTAGCAAGAAAACATTGTTAAAAGATAATTGGATTTTTTTACTTCACATTCCCAAATCCAGTTCAAAATTGATCATAAAACCAGCTCGTATATGAATAGCCCTAATAACTTTATATCACAATTCTGATTGGCTGGGAAAACTTTATTTGCATGCACCTGTTTTGGAACGCACTGCAACAAATGAATTTCAGTCGCCAAAACAATAAATTAAGCTTGTTCTTTTATCTTCCGAAACACGGCAAAACAAGAGAAAATTTGCCACATTCAGCTATGCAATTTTATTATTATGTTATGTCGTCGTAGGCGTCGCGTTGTAATTCTAGAGCAGATTTATATGTCGACACGAATGCCAACGAATCACTCCGTATATATACCAGAATTATAAGTAGAATGGATGTATATAAACAGAAACATATTATTCTTTTTGAAAGTTAAATTTTAATCGAGGATTCCGTTTTTTATACACCCTGGACCATAGTATCCCAAAGGTCGCGGGTTCAATTCCCACCGTGGTTAGGCAGACTTTTCAGCTTGCCCGCGGTGTGGATGCACCACAAACATCCTATTCACTTACACCAACACACACAAAAAGTACAAAATCTTAATGTTTGAGTATAACCAGGAATTTTTAACCACGGAGTTTTTAGAATGTGATGGGATGAAAACGTCTCATGCTTCCTATAGCCGGGATCATTAAAGTGAATGATTCATCTGACATATACTGTATTATTTAGGTGGTTAAGTTTGATACTCGGGTTAACTTGGGACATTATCATACTTTTTGCTTCGCAAAAATTTTATATTTGTTTATGTTTTTTTGCAGGATTGATGAATGCGCAGAGCAAAATAAAAAACTTGATTCAAAATTGAAGAAGAAAGAGGAAGCATTAAAGAAAACAGCGCGAGATTTAGACGAAGTTGAAAATAGGTAACATTCCATTTTGTTCGATGCAACTAATTGTTTTCGCTGCATTAAAAATTCACTGATTTTATTCACAGAGAAAGAGAATTAGAAAACTCGTTGGAGAGGAAATCGAAGAATCTGGAAGAACGGAACTCCAGGTAGAGTAGAATCAGTATATATTCTGTGTTCCCAATTACCATGCAGGATTAAAGTGTGAAGCTTTTCTTTGGTTGTCTCAAGTACGAACACAAAATAGTTTTATTGATCACTAAACCTGTAATTTCGAATCTAAACGTATAAGTTCGAATCTATTCCCGTGATCTTTAATATTGGGTATAGTCACAGTTTTACCTTAAAGACAATGTTAAGTCCGTTCTGCGCATGCATTCTGCGCAGGCCTACATTCCAATGGTCGGGAGCCGATAATTGGAATGTTATTAATATTTCGCACCTTCGGAACTTTTTTGAATTGAATCTCTAGTCTGTATTCATTTACAAGCATAGCGAACCAGAAGAGTGTTAAAAATTCAGTATAATATATTATATCTAATCATATTTTACAACTGTAGCACTGAGTTCCAAATATAAACAAACATTACGGACTTTACATGGCCTTTAAGGCCCATTTCTACTCTGGAAAATTTCCACGGACAGAAAATTGTCCGAAAACATAATTGTTAAAAGTTGAAAATGTTCATCTTCAAAATATTTGCCGACGGAAAATTTGTGTCCGCCAATCAAATTTTACAAAATTTTCTTTCTGCTGAAAATTTTCCTGAGTGGAAAAATGAGCCTTTAAGCCACAACATCGGAAACGATTTATTCGATAGCCGTTTTAGCTGTTTGCTTTTATTTGATGTGAACGATTCTTACTATTTGGTGTAGGATTTTGGAACTGGAAGCTTCTTTAGACGAGAGGAACTGTTTGACTATCAAGCAGAGCGAGGAATCGTTGTTGCAAAGGTAGACAAAATCTTATCAATTTTATATCATCGTGATTCAGTTTTGCAATAATTTTTGCAATACAGCTGATGCAAACCTTTTAAGGTTTAAGTTTAAAAACTCTAAACCTTAAACTATAAGCGCGCAAAGCTTAATGGGAGCACGAGCATTTCAAGCTTAGTAGTTGAATATTGCATCTATTTGTGAATGAATTGTTCTCGTAAGGAGATATTTACCATGTCTCTAAGAAATGGGCCCCATATATGATTTCTAAACTGATTAAATGATGCTTTGCACGTTTAGGGTTTGAGGTTTAGAGTTTAACGCCCGTATTCTAAAAGCTCATTTACACTCAATGGGAGGAAGTGCAATGTTAGCTTCCCCCGAGTGTCATGCTGTTTTTGAATAGTTGGAGGACTAGTGTCATACCTATAGCTTACCATGTGACTACTCACCCTCCAGCTATTCAAAAGCAGCAATGACACTCGATAGAAGTTCAGATTGAACCTCCACTCATTGAGTGTGAGTGAGCTTTTAGAATACGAGCGTAAGGTTTGCAAAGGACAACCTAATTTTGAATTAGCTGTATATGCCACATTTACATAGAACAATGTGTGGATGGCGAGTTGAAACTATTTTTTTTCGATTCTCAAGCGGCAAACAAATTTAAAAAGTATGTTTAGTGTAAAATCTTTAGTGTACAATTGATCTGTAAAATTATGCCAAAATAAAGAGATTTTAGATGGTACGCCAAAAAGAAAATGACGTCTGAAGTTCAGTGTAACTTTTGCTTATATTGCTGTATAAATATGGCGTCAATTTTACAGCATCAGTAGTAATTGTATATTTATAAATTGACAATATTCAACTGTTATTTTGTGTTTTTCAACCGCCAGGTACATTTTGCTAATTGTGTAAACTACAAAATAAAGTTAAAACAAATTAATTTTGAGAGGAACGCCAAAAATATTTTAGGTTTGAACACTTTTCATTGCAAATACGCGATGTTGAAAAAAGGTCTCTTAATGAAAACGTTGCTTAATGGCAATATTCACGATAATTTTGTTTTCCATTTAGTCCCAGGGTATCCACTTCATCTTCGATTGACGCAAGTAAAATTCAAACTTTGAAGCAAAAGTTGTGGGATGCTGAAGCAAGGTGAGTGAAGCTAATCGCAAAAACGCATGCACAAGTTGTTACAGGTCTCGGCAAGTTGTGTTCGCAATGCTTGTTCCCGGTTGTTGTAACAAGTTTGAAACAAGCTGTTAACAACTTGTAACAAGCTTGATGGTATGTTATCAGACTTGTTACAAGGTTGTTCGAACAAGTCTGATACAATCACAATATAACAAGAATGCTACAAGGTTGACGACACAAGGTTGTAAAATATTGTTATGTCATGACTGTATCAGACTTGTTGGAACAACCTCGCAACAAGTCTGATAATATCAACAAGGTTGTTGCAGGTTGCTAACAGCTTGTTCCAAACTTGTTGACAACTTGGGACAAGCAGTGCGAACACAACTTGTTGACGGCTTGTTGGCAGACTTGTTACAAGATGTGAGATTTTTACGCGTGTAGATGAAGATCAATACAATGGTTGTGGAATTTAGGAATCATGGAGCGACACTTCATATTATAAGGAGCAGGGACGCCGGAACGATAATAGGGCAAAGGGGGGCGGACGCACACCAAGGGCACCTTTTAGGGGTCAAAAATTTTTTCCGGACATAAAAAAATTTTCCGTGAAGCCAAAAATTTTTCCGGATATCTTAAATTTTCGCCATTTCTTCAAAATATTTTTCTAAATTCCAAAAATTTCCCACAAGTTTTATAAATATAAACTATAGATTACCTGAATCTCGTGATTTTCCTACAAAAAGCATCGTTGGAAATGTGATTTATCACGTATTATTTTACAACTAAAAGGGCACTTCTGCCCCCCCTGCCCCCCCCTAGCAAAAGGCAAGGGGGCAGCCGCCCCCCCTGCCCCCCCAGTTCCGGCGTCCCTGATAAGGAGCTAACTTCAAATTCAAATGTGCATGTGCTTGAAAACTTCAACACTTAGTTGATTTAAAAATTGTAGAGTTACAAGCAAGTTACAAGCTACAGTAGTTGTCTAAACTTGGAGTTACTGGCTGACAACTTGAAAAACCTTTGCCTACTTCCACATAAATAAAATCTGCAGGCGTGGTTAATATTATTAAGGAGTAAAGATTATACATTAAGTGCTTTTGGTCTGGGTTTATTTTATGTAGAATTGAGGAAACTGAAAACGAGAAAGGTAAACTTCACCATCAAATTAAGAGAAAAGAATCCCAAATACAAATTTGGAACAACGGTAAGTTACATATAGTGTATCACCCCTGCGACCAGGGTTCATTTGATTAGCTAGGAGTTTGCCCAACGTTTGAAGATTATAGCAGCTATGAAAAATGCAAATATAGGCTCTCCGGCAGAAATCGAATCTGCGACTCCAGTGGATAGCTCTAACCAAATGAGTCTATTATAGGGCCGTAGCGATCGGAAGGGTGTGGGGTTTTTTTTGCATGTATATTCCATAGTGCTAGAAATGGCTAAGTGCTAATTGTTGATAATTTTTAAGAACATAGTATTTTCATGACTTTATTCATTATGTAGGTTGCAAGAATCATCTGATGCTCTCGAAGAAAACGAACGTTTGAAACAAACCATTAAACACAAAGAAGAAAGAGTGAGAATCTTGCAAGTCAGCCTCGACCAGAACCAACAGGAAATTAATTCCCTTGAAAGTCGGTAAGTGCATGTATAACACAATGCGTTAGCAAGCAAAATTAATGCCCAACATTTTCCTTCACCGGTAACATTGTCTGGGGTTAGAGACAGGGCGGGAAAAAAGAATTATCTTCCTGGAAGCACAACTAATTCCACTCAGAATTTCTTTGTTTTAGCTTTATTTTGTAGTTTACATATATCTGGCCGTTATACATACTTACTGCATGAACTTCAGACACCATTTTCTCTTTGGCGTATACCGTCTAAAATCTTTTCATTTTAGCATAAATTTACAGACAAAGCTAGCACTAGACATACTTTTTAAGTTCACCGCTTGAGAATTGTATCAAAAATTTAAAAAAATTGAATATAGTTATAACCAAGTGGAAAAGTATATTCATTAATTTTGTGCGCGTGTTACGTAACATACAAGAAAAGATTCTCCTCTTAAGCAATCATACAGAATTTAATTCTCACATTCGTTACTTTATTCTAGCCTTGAGAGTACGACCTCTGAAGTCTATAAGTTAAGAAAAGTAGACGGGGAAAAGCAGAAACGTATCAACAGTTTTAAAATGAAATTGGAAGATACAGGTCATGGAGTTCATGAAATGATCACTCAGAAAGATGAGAAAATTCAGTCTTTGGAAGAGAAGTATGTTAGCCTTTCTTTCATTTTATAGCAAGCTACCTTTGACATTTCGAGATATACCGTCCTTTGTCGAGGATATTGTTACCATACCTTGAGGGGAGGTTTACGCCACACAATATATATTGTTTGATTGTTGAGCACTATAAAACATCTTTAATATATGTTCATTCGTTGTTTAACTTACAGACTGGATGTCGCTTGTGTTACAATAGACAGCGGGGGAAATCTTGGAACTAAATATGAAGATTTGGGGAAGGAGGTAGTTGGAACTAAACTAAACTAACGTAGAAGCGCGCATCTTGTAACAAACCAATACTGTTCCGCACTTTTGAAACAAAATGTGTGTGATTCTTTTGAGCCACAAATTGCTTCCGAGAGAGGGATTTTGTATGCCCAATAACGTTTTTGAGGATATATATTTACTTGGGCAAGCAATATTTTCAGATGCCAATGTCTTCTGTAGCTTAAATTTAATCCCCCGTGTTTTTGTTGTAGTGTGAAAAGTTACGTTTGAATAAAGAACGTACCGAAGGACGATATGCGTCATTAAAGGAAGAAAACAAAAGTTTGACACAAGAATTGGACACGGTGAAGTCTGATTACGATCAGCTTTTGGTTGATCTTAATGAACTGAAGGAAAGTTACACTGAACTGGATTTATCATCCGCCAAATCTCTTCATCGTTGTGAGGTTAGTAGCCTAATAATATTTTTTGGTGATCTGCCAAAACCCAGGAATGCTTCTTAACTGTGATGTGGTAAAGTGTTAGATGGTGTGGTGTAGTGTGATATTATATGGTATGAAATGAAATATAGTATGGTATGATGTGTTATGGCATGATATTGTACATTGTGGTATGCATGATTTAGTGTGGTATGGTATAATGTGGTGTGGTATGGTATTACATGGTATGAAATGGTATAGTATGGTATGGTATGCCATGGCGTGGTATTGTACGTTGTGGTTTGCATGGCTTAGTGTGGTACGTATGGTATTGTATGCTATGGTATGGTTGTATGGTATGGTATGGTATGGTATGGTATGGTATGGTATGGTATGGTATGGTATGGTGTGGTATTCTCTGTTTTGGTACGGGACGCTATCGTCTATTGTGGTGTGTGTGGTGTTTTGTTGTCATATACCTTATGCATGTGTATATGTTGATTTGTATGATGACCACTGTCCTCCACATTGTAGATGTTAACGCAAATGAACAGCACCTTGGAGGAGGAAAATAGAATGCTCATGGAACAAATGAATAGACTTCTGACCCAGGTATATTTAGAACAGTTTAGAAATTACTGGTAGAATTATGCAGTATAAATAAAGTAAGTTTACACTTAACGTTTGTTTCGGCATAGAACCAAGAGTTATTGACTGAATCATTAGTCAGCCGTGATCAATTCCTGGAGGAGGAAAGAACGTTTTCGTAAGTATAATGATTTGCCTATGTTACGTTTGTATTTAAGTATGGAACTTTTAAGCCTTGCAATGCAATCAACCTTCTTATTTTTAGTGATAGACTGTATGAACTTCAAAGACAGAAAGAAAAGTTGGAAGAGAAAATTGAACAAGCAAACAAGAGTCTTGCAGAAAATACTCCAAAGAAGTAAGTAGACTGGATCTACACACGTAAAAACGCCCAACTTGTTGCAACTTGAGAAATTTACAACATTGTTACATCTTGATGTTTGCAATGTTCCTCTGAGTGAAAATCCACACCGGGCAAGCTTGAAAAATATGCCTGGCTACGGTGGGAATCGAACCTACGACCTTTGGTTCCAAATGTCGTAGGTTCATCATATTTCATCATATTCACCTGAGTACACAACACCAACACAGACAAAAATTGTTACATCTTGTTGATACAAGCTTTGATACAAGCCTTTTGCGAACACATGTATGTGAGAAGATACGACATGTTTGCCTGCGTAATATCTACATTATTCCTCCTCGTACTGCCAGTTTGCCCTTGTTTCATCTTTTTAATTAAAGCTATACAGAGCAGAAATTTTGTGCATTGTATATTATTCCACGGGTTTGTCATGTGACTGGTTCCAGAGATCTTATGGCAAACTACCTTTTGTTGTTATTGTTTTACCACTGTCGTTATTACAGCTCAGTTTCCCTGGCCCATCAAGCTCAGCTTATCTTTATCTTTTAAGGAAAAGCAACCTGTTTAAGAGAGTTTTACAAAAAGCTGGTTTGAAAAAGGTACAGTATTTGTCATGGCAGTGGCTTTTTTCAGCATTGAAAATGTTTTAGCAATACAACTCAGGGCTTTTGTATTTTATCTTCTATTTTGATGAAATAGAAAAAAGATGAAGAATTGAAAAGTAAATCCGCTGTGCAACTCGTCAAGTATGATCAAAGTCCCAGTGAAGGCTCGCCTGATATGTCAGTGGATTCGGGACCAGGGATCCACGGTGTAATACCCATATCGCCTGAGCGAGCGAGCGACTCTTCAAACTTTAGTGAGAGCTTTAACTCGGATCATTCTCCCGAGCACGACCTCTCGCCTTTGGCTCGGAGACGAGCCCGCGTTAACCGAGCACATCGTCAGCGGATAGTACGCTCCGAATACTTCACGCCAGCAATGGCAAACAGTCTCGCTATACAAGGACGGAGCCGAAGCCTGGACGCTAAAGAGTTCGTTCGCGAAGTGATACAAGGTCAGGGGCCTGAGGCGAGTCCTGGGCAGGTATTGTCTAGTAGTTCGATGACTATTCTACACCAGCCCTCGCCGAGTGGCTTTGGAGACTCGGGACGAGAAAGGAAGCTTTCAAATGATGTA
Source organism: Paramuricea clavata (assembly GCA_902702795.2). Classification (NCBI taxonomy): domain Eukaryota; kingdom Metazoa; phylum Cnidaria; class Anthozoa; order Malacalcyonacea; family Plexauridae; genus Paramuricea; species Paramuricea clavata. The sequence goes on along the minus strand of CACRXK020002010.1, from coordinate 10,928 downwards.
AACAGAACTCTGAGCTTCTCCCGTACAAGAGATGAGAGCGGTCGACTTTCACCCGCCCGCGTGAGGAGAAAAAGCGCGGAAAGTCGATTTAGAAAACCGCCTGACTATAAACCCGCTGACGTGAATGGGGGAAATTCGCCTCTTACTAGAACGAAAAGTGGTAGTACTAAAGTGGAAACAAGGAATTTGACTCCGGAAAATTCTCCTCTTACTAAAGAGAAAAGTGGTAATTTCAAAGTGGAAGCAAGTCAACTTGCTGAAGTAAATGGAGGAAATTTACCTCTGACTCGGAAGAAAAGTTCTGATACCAAAGTGGAAGTAGGTCAACGCACGGAAATAAATGAAGAAAATTTTCAATTCATTAAAAAGAAAAGTGTAAATACTAAATTGGAAGCAACTCCGGAAAATTCTTCCATTTGGAAGAAAAATGTTAATAATAACGTGGAAGGGACTCCAGAGCTGCCGATATGGGAAGATCGTATTTCTAGGTCGTCACATCACGATGATAGCTCGAGTAGTTCACAACGGGTTTCCGAATCTAGTCGGAAGAGCTCGGACGTAGGTTCGTTGCGTTCTCGAACTTCGAGCTGTACAGAAAGTGACATATCTAAGACTACAGTCCGCCATGTTGGGTCTAGTGCGAGTGCAACGTCTAGTGCGAGTGGTGGGGAGAAAGTTGAGAAAAGACACGGTGTTAATGGTGGGGTTAGCAAGGACACTGATGAATTGCAGGTGAGCTATATTTTCATCAATGTGTCCCTGACGGGGGGGGGGGGGATCCCTTTCTAGAGGAAGTCAGCCTCAGCCATCTCGACTATTAACGTATCCACCAGTGGCGAATCTAGCAATACCAACGGATCTTGCAATGTAAATTTTTAAGAGGAGATTTTTTGTATGTTACGTAACACGCGCTCAAAACTAATGCGTGTAAATTCCACTTGAGGTTATGACTAAATTCAAAATTTTTATTTTCGATACGTTTCTCAATCGGCAAACAAACTTAAAAAGGATGTCTAGTGCTTTATCTGTAAAGTAATGCTAAAATTAAGAGATTTTAGATGATACGCCAAAGAGAAAATGATGTCTGAAGTTCAGTATGTTTTGCTTATATGACTGTAAATATGCATGGCGTCAATTTTAAAGCATCATTGATAATTGTATTTTAATTGACTATTTTTAACTATTGTTTTTTGTTTCTCAACCGGCAGATGCATTTAAAAAGGTAGCTAACTCTATAAACTAGAGAATAAAGCTAAAACAAAGTAATTTTGAGAGGAACGCCAAAAAGATTTTAGGTTTTGACCACTTTTCATTGCAAATACATGACATTGAAAAATATTGCCTCTCAATGATTTGCATTATTCAAACGTTTAGAAATGTATTGTTTTAATTTAACCAACTTTAGATGCAGGTTTATTAAGGCGGATTTTCATTCAGTGCAAAATGTTGCACGATCAACGTTTTGCGATCGCTTTCTTTTGAAATACAACTCAGTCAAGCGGAACAAATCTCATTAGCTGCAGTTGACTGCGCACATTTCAAAAAAATGCGATCGCAAAAAATCGATCATGCGATATTTTGCACTGAATGGAAATCCGCTTTTAGTATAGCAAGACCAATTGTCAAGGCTAGCTTCGCCACTGGTAACCACATAAAAAGCAGAAACCATACACTTTTTTTTCTACTGTATTGTCATCTGACTACTTGTAGCTATATTAGTGTAGCTGTTGCCCGTTCATGCGTCCCTTACTTATATTTAAATTCGCGCCATATTAGAACTGAGCGAAAAATAATCCGCGACAAGAATTTCACTTTCTTTATTAAACTCGGAAAATCGCAGTTTATAAATTTGCGAGTGTTTACTTATGTACGTAGCCGCGGTCGGGACGGGCAACAATTTTTCACTTGTTGCTCGGCGGGGGATACATTGCATTATCTAAAGCCACGTGACCACAAATCAGCCAATCACGCGGTTTGTGTTCACATTAAGTATATAACAATATCACGTATTTCAAATCTGTTCATTTCTAGCGCCTCTCCTCGGGAAGTTCAGACAGCGTGGGAAACGAAGGACAAAAACGTTCTTCGCGACATTACACCCCACCTCCCCCACATACGATACGCCCCTCAGACACACCTACCAAGGACCCTCCTCCCTTCCCTGACAGACCTAAAGAAAAAACACAAACTAAACGATCGAGTTCCTTTGCCGAAAGACCCCAGTCGCCTTCGCTTCCTAGAAATCAAGTCCAACGTCAGAATTCTGATCGGGTTTTGATCAGCTCACTTGAAATCGAACGTCGAAATTTGTCACACGCTAAATCTATCCCACCTTCCCCTTCGAGCGAAAGGCCTCGGCGTCCGCTGTCTGTTGGTCAGCGGCCTGATTTTGTCCAAAAGACGGGTCAAAGTATCGGTATTGTGTCATTTAAAGAAGTGGCTAGGGTCCAGTCCGCTGTGTTGGAATCGAGCCCTCAACTCGAGAGGAAAGAGAGAGTCCTTGATTTGGAAAAGAAAAATTCAGGAGAAGCCGGAAGTGAACCTAAACTTAAGGAAACCGCACAAAGGGGACCACAAACGCCAAAATCTCTGAGGCGAAGTACTAAGGTAGAAAATCTTGCACCGAAAAATGATAGGGGTTCAGAAAAGCCTGGACTGTGGTATGAATATGGTCAGGTTTAGAGCACTGGTTTAGGATTTTAGATGATAATTTATATTTAAGTTATTTGGTTTTAATATATATGTATAGTTTGTATTCTATTTTATTTTAATGCGAATAGTCACGAAGATTTTGAATCACGTAATTTGTTTGCCGCATAAAATTTGTGGAATTTGTTGTACTTTTATATTTTTGCTTAATTCTAGCAACTTGTTTTTGCGCTGTGAATGTAGACTTGCAGTGGCGAATATGACGAAGTCTTTATTAGTGAGAAAGAAGGAAACTCTTATTGTTGATAACATATTGTTGGAATTTGAATGTCGTAGCACTTTGTTGAACCCACAAGTGCGTGAAAGCTTGACATAAATAAATTTTATGCATAAAGAAACTTTTTAATTAAGAAGCTGCTTTAAATTCCCAAGAGCAGAAAATCGTGCGCTTCACAAAGATATTTTAATTTCTTAATAAGTCAATATTTAATATATGCACCCTGTCAATATTTTCGCTTTTATATTTAATTTGCGCTCAACTTAGTGCTATAGGGCATTCAAATTCTAACAATACGTTATTTCCCTAGTTTTTGGGGTTTTTTTGGATACCTGTGTACTGTATCTGCACTCGATTCAATCGTATTTACGCCCCATGGGTTCAGTATACAGGGTGTCCCAAAAAACCCAAAACTATTGAAATAACGTATTGTCAAAATTTGAATGCCTCAACACTCTGAAGTCTTGTTTTCACTAACGACGCAGAAATAATATGCAAGGCCAAGGTTCACGCAAATAATTAAAAGGCATGTTCAAGAATATACAAACTATATACCTCTGCGTCTAGGATTTTCAAATCAAAACATGCATATACGATCGCTATTAAAATGTATTACATATTCCCTTTGCAACCCATCAGATCTCTACGAATGTAAATTTGCATAACTGCAAAGTATACTCCTGGGACCACAAGTTATTCATTGTTGTTGTCTTGCTTGAAGAAGTTCGAAGGCGTGTCGTCAACAGCATGGCGGCGTGATTTATCGTGAGCGTCCTATTTCAATGTAGCTAGATGTGGCGTATTCCAATCTGTTTTCGTTTTGGCCGTAAGATCCACTGCGTTCAGTCATTGCAAGCTGTGTAAACGATCTATCAGACAGCAAGCTACATGAACAAGTAGCCTCTCAGCTTTAATTTATGAACTACAGTATATATCTGCGGACTACAATACTTGGTGAATGCTTTCTTTCACATGAGATTGATAAAATGCATTACAGAATGAATTCTAGATGAATCGGTATACGTCGTCGTGGATCAAAAACCATCATGGATTTAGCGAAGTTGAGAATGTGTATCCGGTATTTATTTGGACATTGTCTGCTCTGAAAGACTGGTTTTATATAAACAAGTATAAAGACTGGCGCTAAATGAGGTATATATATATAGTCTTTCTCGTATAGTCGTTTTGTAAATAGTTATTCATTGTTCGAAGTCATGAAAGTTTAGTGAATTAGTTGAAGGTTCTTGTGGATGGAAAGGTCCTGTATGTTTATTCAGAATCTTAGAACCCGAAGAATCAAGAAGCGAAACAAATTAAGAAGTTGAATCAGCTGCACATGATTAAGAAAGAAGATGAGACAATACGATATGAAGACAGAGATGTCTGAATTTTATAAGTCAAAGTCATTTTTTAAATGAGCGAATGTTTCCAGACCATGGAGATAATGTACGCAATTTGTTTATACGGTTATACCTAGAGCCAAAGCTTGACTAAACATTTGAGGTTGGTTATGGTGGCCATTGCACTAAATACCTCCAATGAGAACAATTAAGAATAAACTGATTGCATTTAAACCAGCACTTGTGGTGTTGTGGTCACCGCGCTTGCCTTTCAACCGGGGAGACCCGTGTTCAATCCTTGGTCGGAACTCTAGTTAAGATCTCAAAATAATTGAGGAGAAAGAGCTATCTTTACATTGACATGCATCAGGAAATGGTTAGACTTTTGCGTCTTCTCAGATAAGGACTTTAAAATTGTAAGTATCTCGGATCCCCCATCAATTGGGCAATATATATGCCTGTTGGGAAATCCCCTCACCAACGAGTGAGAAACTCAATAAACTATGCTTGTAAATAAGAAAATATATATTTATCTCTTCTGTTCAGGGTTTGAGAAGTTGAGTTGTTGGCTACAACAAAAACAACAAATCGAGAAAAAGATGAAAAGATAGACGCTCTGCAAAAAAGGTACTGTACTATGGATATCATTTCATATATGCGCCGTTTTGTAGCTGTGCGACTCCTAGCCTGTGATCCCGGCTAGGCGGAACAATTGCCAAGATTCCGCGCTCGTAATATAAACTCTATTTAGTGTTTACATGATCTCGCTTCCAGGTCAGTTTCTAGCGTGATTTCGGTTTCGGCAAACATATGGGCGCCCAAATTCATAGAAAGAAAAAGTAATATATAAAAAAAGAGATACAAAAATTAATTTAAAGAATGCCAATCACCAAAACAATTGACATGGAAATTGACTTTATAAACCGAGTTTACTAGACCTTCTGAGGTCATAACACTTCCTCCATGGATATATAACACCACTTGTACATGACAAGCAATGCATGGTGTAAGATTGCTCGAGATAATAACGTTTTCTAGTCAAAGTATGTTTTGCACCTCATCGTTTAGTTTTGATAATCCAATAAACGCCCTCTGCTAAAATCTCTAAAATGGTTCGATTTCATGAGGGGGGGGTGCAAGTTGCTAGAGAGCCACGCCCATTAATCACCACTGATATTTTGGGATCAGAACCAGCCTCGTATCAGGCGCAAATAACGTACTAAAAATAGCAACACTACGGTGTTTTTATATAGATCAGTGGCTAAGATGAGCGGGGGTGCTTGGGGAGGACACGACGGGGTTCTCCCCAAGCACCCCCGCGCGCTCGCTCGTCTTAGCCGCTGATCTATGTAAAAACACTGTAGTGTTGCTATTTTTAGTACGTTATTTGCGCCTGGGTACGAGGCTGGATCAGAACATGAATATTTCTTCTAGATATTGACTTGATTGTATAATTTATGCATGATACATAACTTAATTCGCTGTATGTAGTCTCCGAGTGCCCTCAAGTTATGATGTTAAATTATTTGCTATATTATTTCATTCTATTTACTAAAACCTTTTCCAATGTTTGCTCACTCAAAGTGGACGTTTATTAGCACATGTAACATGACCACCTAACACTGGAAACACTGACCACCTTACTATGGAAGTAGTATGGATCTTAGTTGAAAATAGTATGGAAATCCAATTTTCATACAAATTGAAATTTCCATACTATGGATATAGGGATATAGTATGGAAATAGTGTGGATTTCACTATTTTTTTCCAGTGTAAAAGCTTGTTAAAGGTTTCTGTAGTCCAAAATAACTAGTTTATATTACGTAAATAATAATGATTTGGGCAAATCATTAGAATTAAAACCATCTGTCATGGCTAGGTGTGCCATTGATTTGCATGCAGTTTTGATGAAAAGTCTTGACCAAAATTACGGTGGTGTATTCACATCTATCATGGTAACAGAATTCCAAATATGCATGCATGTACAAGTTTATGTATTCTTTACTAAAAAGTAATTGAGGCACGTGTATGTTAGTGAATGAGCAAATATTTTGTGAGACACCGTTTTACAATGTAATCATAATTTCAACTAGAAATTGAACACGGTTAAAAGGGTGGGTCGGTGACGATAAAATTCAAAGTCCTTCACAAGATGTTGAAAATACATAATGACGCACAAATTTTCTGTCTTTGGTTTATTAATATTTCAACATCACAGTTTAAAGATTCAGTAATGTCTAAGCATGCATGATTAAGTTCCTTTGATAAATTGCTGTCTTGCAGTCAGCTAATTTGGTTGGCGCGTGTGCCTCTACACAATGCACGCAAGTTCTATGTTTAGGTAGCTTTACGCGTTAACGCTAATATGTAATATTTCTAAATCTACTTTATATAATATGTACTGCACTCACTTACTGAACTAAAATATATCCAAATGCCGCAGTAAGTTTTTTGCCATTATCATTACCATTACACTGCGCAATATTACCACATGTAATGTGAGATGTTATCATATAACAAGCAGTGTAAGTAATACCAAATCCAATACATGAATCTGCCTCTATGCATGTGTCTTGATTATTCGCGTAATATCCAATACGTACTTTATGTTGATCATATGCAATGCTGAAACCTTCTTCATTGCAGTTTGGTTGTAAAGACGAGCCCGCAATCAGAGACTTCCATGCAGATCGTCCTGCGGTTGTGCTTCGGCATTGTCCGTCTGCGATCAAACTGTATAGCGAACTTGATTCGTAATCTAACATCATCCATTTTCTGTCACCATCAACAGTCCTACCAAGACATATGTTCTTGAAAGGAATGTTCCAATAAGAGGCCAGTTTACTTTCTTTCTCTGTTAGTCCTTCAAGTCCGTCTTCAACTGCATAACTTTCCTTGTTCGTCCAGTAAGGGGAATCGTAGGTGAATGTACTCTGTTTAATTAAGAAATAGAGAACAAGTTAAGTTTACCAAGAGCGTAAACGGAATGGGAAAACATGAGGTTCGACTATCAAGTAGTTAATTCTGATTTTAATTATTTAAATAAAAATAGCCGAGTAGATCTTGGTCAACACCTTGGTCAAGCAATTTTTTCCGATGCGGAGACACTCGGAACAGCAGCATCTCAAACCTGAGTTATCAAATATCTTTTTCACTTCAAGAACGTGTTAATTTACAAATGACATTTCCATGTTAAAAACATTTTATATATGCGAGTAAAGGCACAACTGATCCTTTGAAGACGTGGGAGCTAGGCCGGTCACATATTTTCTACGAACTCTACGACAAACTAAAAATTTCTTTTTGTCTTACCAAATCACCGTTTGTTTTCATCACTAGTGTCCAGCCTCCTGTCCCATATCCGGGAATCTCAGTCATGTGACAAAAGACTGGGTATTTTTCTGTGGACGCATTCGCTTGTAGATAGTAGATGCCGTTTTGTAGAGAGCTGTAAAATAATGTTCAGTCCGTTAGGACTTTTCAGAAATCTACAACGGAAGCTTTAAAACAATAATATTCCTAAACCCATTAACAATTAACTGGAGTGGACACGGAGACTGCATACATGGATCATGCAGTTTTACTCTGCTTGGCAAAGAAAGGCAACCTATTGCTAATTTCTCATCCAGCTTTCATCCAAAGTTATCCAAAATTTAATCAATCTGAAAATTTAATCAATTGGAAAATGTCTATTAGTCCACTAATTGGGCAAACGCAAAGAAAGTGAACGCGTGCAGGTGTCCTCCTGTAGGAGGACTGCACCGATAAAGATTAAAGGATGGCTTTTATAATTGCATGCAGGTATATTTGCATACAGGTATATTTTGGAGAATGAGGTGGAACTGATGAGTTAACAGTATGAATTTATGTTTGCGATGTTACTCTGAGTGTATATCCACACCGGGCGAGCTTGAAAAATATGCCCGACCACGGTGGGAATCGAACCTACGACCTTTGGAATACTAGCTCAAGCTCGCCCGGTGTGGATATACACTCAGAATAACATCACAAACATCGTATTCACCTGACGGTACACAACACCAACACCAACACAGAAAAAAAAGTATGAATTTAGTTTTGGTTATATGCCTCTTATCTTAGGTTGAATTTAGCTTAGCATCCCTCTTATAGTAACAATAAACCAACAACAAATGAACATGGATATCTAAGGAAAGCAGTGAAGAACTGTTCCAGTATAAACAAAGTTAGTTTATTTGCATTGATCTGTTTCGATATGGTGGTATATTTTCAATATGGATTACCTGTCATCATCGAGTAATTCTTTGCAGCTGTGTTTGCTGCCAATTTCTTTCGTCTTGGCTTTACTCTAAAAAGAATATAGTGAACGTTGACCGGTGTTTAAAGGTGAAAATATCAAATGTTGTGGAAACAGTAACGGGATTGGGTAGCATTCTTTGAAAGCTTTAAATTCGATTGTGAATCTTTAAGATCTTTTGAAAATCTTTGAATTATATGAAAAAAATGCAGAAAGTCTTTGAAAGACTTAAATTATTTAGCAAGTTCTTTGTAGGTCTGCATGGAGTTAAAACATATAATACCTTTTGTTTGTGGAAACACCATGTAAATTTATTACTGCAAAGCTTTCGATCCGTATAAAGCCCGGATCTTCATCAGTGCTAATAATATGTGCTAGTAATATAATATCATATTATTATTATAGCACTGCATGATGAAGACCCGGGCTTACGGATCGAAAGCTTTGCAATAATAAATTTACGTGCACAAACAAAAATAATTATATTTAGCAAGTATTTGATTTAAACGATTCTCTAGCTAGTAAAATGGATCGTGCATGGGTTTCAGCAAGATTTTTACAAATTTCGAAGAGAAGACGGTATTCTAGGAATGATTATCGGGTCAAAAAGGAGCTTACAATTGAAATGTTTCAACAGATGTTTGCTCACAAAAGTCTTTGGAGTCTTTGGCCACATAATCGGAGCACTTCTGCCCAACAACCATCTTCCACAAAAAGTGTGCGTCGTAGTTGATTGTCTTAGTTGTCCAAAATATTAGCTTACCGCCGAATTCGTGTATGAAAAAGTCTTTGATAATAGGCAGAAAAAGTCTAGATTTTGAAGTTAAGTCTTTGAATTTTTTCGGTCTTTGAAACTACAAACCTTGAAGAACTAAGCAATCGTATCGAGAAACATGGGTAGCAAACAATTTTTCTGGTTTGCCCAGCCTCTCTAGCTTGGCCTATATAGCGCAGGATTAACGTATTCGAGAATATGACATACTATAGCTGGCCCCCATTTGTGATATCATAAAGAAATATCTTACCCCCTTTAAAATGGAAAGATGCACAAATTTATCATTGGAAACCAGTCCAAGATTTTCTGAAGTTGTACTGTTGTTGAGTTGACATAAACCTTGATCCACTCCGCTAGCTTTGTAATTCACTGACAAGCACGCGTCGATGCTTGTACAATGCATGGAACACTCTAATTCACTTTCTGCATATTTCGTTGTGATCACATTATCTGGTAAATATTGTCCAGTTTCTCTTTTAAATATGGCATCTTTCATTGTAACACCATACCCAATGAAAGCGAAAACCTGAACAAGAGCTAGTATTGTTTTAAATAGAAACATGTTAATTTTGTCCAAATCAATTGCAAAATGACACTTAGTCGACTAGGCGTTCAGTTCAATAGCTGGTGGGCAATGATAATGCTTTATTGAAACAACTGATAATCTACACTAGTTAACGGCTCGTATATAAGCAGTCAATTTGTTCGCTAAAATCAGCAGCTGCTTATTGCAAATTGCATATTAACACAATGACTGATAGCATACATTATACATATAGCATTTGTAAATTCTGAACGCTGATTGGCTAAGAGCTGGGTTGACATAACTCAATGTCAACACGGAAAATTTCTTTCTTTCTATTTCTTTGTGCTATATTGTATGTAATATCAAATCTGAATATGAGGACTGGACTAGATTTCAAGTCAGCGCAATTTGGAGGATTTGAAATGACATCTCATACGAACAAACTACTAATTAAAGTGAGGTGAATTGATTTTGATCCAGTCCAAGGACTGAATTAATTTGGATCCATGCGTCCAAGAACTGAATTCATTTGGATCCAGTCCTGGTACTGAATCAATATACTTCATCTGTTTACCAAGTATCCAGTATTGTCATGTGAGCAAAATAAAGCAATATGATTGGCTAATTTACTCATCAATTATTAATGAGTTTGAGATAAAAATATAAAACATTTTTCCGTATTGATATACATGAAGTTATATCAACACTCGTGGAAATTGGGAAGACTCGAAATTGTGTGGAAACACTCCGCCCTCCAGGGCGAAATTTTTAAAAACATTTTTTAAAAGATATTTTCATTTGGTTATTTTTTACTTCAAAAATAAATACAGCCTTACCTTACGTCGGCACGAATGCCATCGAATCGCGTCGTGATGTAAATTAGTAAACGAATGGACCATTTGCATTATAGACTAAATTTTGATCTAGACAAAAATTTCATCACAGCTTGAAAGAGCATCATAAAATTAGTAATATTCCAAAGTTTTGTTGCGAAATGTTGTAAAATGCGGATAATATAGCCCTGCGAAATTTGCAATTTTCAGTCATTTTGTATTACAAACGGGAAATTGATGCCCCAACACCC